>VMDO01020714.1:0-36935 GCA_007922755.1 Pedetes capensis
TTGTAATCAGGATACACTGATAATTATTGGTGACTGAATGCAAAAGTTGGAAACAAGTGGAAGAGAGGCCTTTGGTGGAGGGGTAGGACAGGGGGAGGAAGTACACAAGAGGTTAAGGGGGAACTTATCTTGTGCAATGTTCAATGAAACGCATATATGGAAATGTCACAATAAAATGCATGTCAGAATGAAACACATTAAGTTGTACATTAAAAATTTCCAATAAAAAAAGTAAAAATAAAAATGGGCTGGAGGTGCAGCTCAGTGGTCTAGCACTTGCAAAGCAAAGCATGCAAGCAGGAGGCCCTGAGTTCAACCCTCAGTACCCCCCCAAAAAATAGTAAACCAATCCTATAATTTCTTATTCTTTATAATATATATATATATATATGTATGTATGTATGTATGTATGTATGTATGTATGTATGTATGTATATTACATTGCCCTGGGTCTAGGATGTAGAACATGGCCAATAAATAAATAAATGATTTTGTTTAGGATACTGGGGAAAAAAAAGAAATCTCAGTAGTTGGACAGTATGGCCTTTGTGACAGAAAAAGATGGTGGAGATCTCATGATAGAATTTTGTCAGACCAATGACTTTTTCATTGCAAATACATTTTTTCACCACCATAACCAGCAACTATACACATGGAAGTCACCAGATGGAACACACAGGAGCCAAATTGGCTACATTTGTGGAAAGAGGTGATGAACAAACTCAAATGTCAGAACAAGACCAGGTGCTGATTGTGGATCAGAACATCAAGTGCTCATGTGCAGGTTAAAACTGAAATGGAATGAAATTATAACAAGTGCACGAAAGCCAAGGTATGACCTTGAGTATATCCCACATGAATTCAAAGTCCACCTGCCAAAGCAGAGAATACCAGAAAGATCTCTATCTATGTTTTATTGACTATGCAAAGGCATTTGACTGTGTGAATCATAACAAATTATGGATAACACTGCAAAGAATGGGAATACCAGAGCACTTAATTGTACTCATGAGGAATCTGTACATGGATCAGGAGACAGTCATGTGACTATAACAAGGAAACACTGCTTAAAGTTGAGAAAGGTGTGTGTCAGGGCTGTATCCTTCCACCATACCTCTTCAATGTCTATGCTGAGCAAATAATCTAAGAAACTGAACTTTATGAAGAGCAACATGGCATCAAATTGAAGGAGGATTCATTAACAACCTGCGTTATGCAGATGACACAACTCCACTTGCTGAAAGTGAAGAGGATTTCAAACATTTACTGATGAAGATCAAAGAACATAGCCTTTGGTATGGATTCTGCCTCAACATCAAGAAAACAAAAATCCTTGAATCTGGGTCAGTAAGAAACTTCATGATAAATGGAGAAAAGATTAAGGCTGTCCAAGATTTTGTTTTACTTGGTTCTACAATCTATACCCATAGAAGCAGCAGTCAGGAAATCAAAAGACGCATTGCACTGGGAAAAGCTGTTGCAAAAGACCTCTTTTAAAGTGTTGAAAAGTAAAGATGTTACATTGAAGGTGAAGATGTGCCTGACTCGTGCCTTGGTATTTTCAATCTCATCACATGCTTGTGAAAGCTTGACAATTGAATAAAGGAGATAGGAGAAGAATTGATGGCTTTGAATTATGGTGCTGCAGCAAATATTGAATATACCATGGACTCTCAAAAGAGCCAACAGATCTGTCCTAGAATAAGTGCAATCAGAGTGCTCCTTAGAAGCAAGGATGGTTAGACTGTGTATTATGTAATTTGGACATGTTGTCAGTAGGGACCAATCACTGGAGAAGGCCATCATGTTTGGGAGAGTAGGGGGATCAATGGAATATGAAAGACCCTCAACTAGATGGGCTGACACAGTGGTTGCAACAATGGGCTTAAACATAACAAAGACCATGTTCCTGGCACAGGATCAGGGAGTGTTTAGTTCTCTGTTGTGTAGAGTGTCACTATGAGTCAGCCCCGACTAGATGGCACCTAACAACAAGAAGAAGGTTACTTAAAATACCTAATACAATCGAAATACTATGCAAATAGTTCTTATATTGTTTAATGAATAATGACAAGAAAAAAACCTGTGTATGTTCAGTATAGACATGATTTTCTTTTCAAATATTGTTGACCAATGATTGGTTGAATCTCTGGGTGCACAGCCCACAAACACAAAGAGCTGGCTGTACTTCAGCGGATAGTTTCAGAAACAAGGAATCTGCTGTTTCCTTGAATTATTTCTTTTCCTGCTGCAGTGCTACATGTGTTTATCCTGCTTAGGAGCAGCAAAAAGTGTTGTATAAGATCACAAGATATTATGATATCACAGTGATCTGATCTGGTATGTAGAGGATACTACTGGACCTTGACTTTTATAAATTTATAATGTGGACATCAACACAGAAGCAATGAAATGAAAATGCCTAAATCAGGGATGAGCAGACTTTTTTCCTACAAAGGGCCAAATAAATATTTCAGCCTTTGCAAGTCACGTGGTCTGACTTGCAGCTTTTCAGCTTTGCTATTGTAGTGTTAAAGTCCTCATACATAATACAGGAACAAATGGGTGTGGCTGTGTTCCAGGAAAACTCTATTTATGGACACTGAAATTTAAATTTCACACCATTTTCCCATCTCATGAAATATTCTTCTTCCTTTGATGTTTTTCCAACCATTTAAAATGTAAAAATAAATAAGTAAGTAAATAAAAACCACTCTGCCCTCAGAGGTTGCACAAACACACAGCAGGCAGCGTTTGGCCTTGAGTTAGCAGACCTCTGATCTGATCAGTGCAGAAGGGGCAGTAAGGGATTTGTGCTTGGTGGAGAAGAGATGTGGGCTTGGCTGGGACTGGGGAGAAGGACATTCCAACAAGAACGTACCTGATTTCAGGTTTAGAGGAAGGCAGAAGAGAAAGCTGTTCTTTTGAACAGGCTGGCATCTCACCTCAGCCAAGGTAATGAGTGATGCCTGTTGCCCTGAGGAATTGTTGTTCTGAACAGATTCACTCAAAATGACTCATGGCCTTGAACAAAGCTGGGGAAGATTTCCTGCCTTTTATTCAAAGGGAGTAATCGGCCCACCTGTGTCTCTTAAATTAAGATTTCCAGAGCTCAGGCCTTAAGCCTCTTAACATGGTTTACTTCTTACACCTTTTATCAGCATAGAAGAATAGCTGCTTATCTCGTCTTTTCTTGTAACTCTCTATTCCAAACATACAAGGTACTTTATCCACAGGATGTTTCAAGGCTATTTCAGGTCCTACGATCACAGTAACACAAAAAGAATAATTGTCATTATGGATAAATAAATTTGATAGATATAGAAAATTTAAATGGCATCCTGGTAATTGTTGTGGGCAGCATTCGACAAGACATAGGTAGTCTGGATTGCAGTGTTAGAAGTATGTTTTGAATTTCTTGTCTGCTTTCCTCTCTACTTTTTCTTTTTTTCTGAGGAATAAATTATATATAGGGAAATTCATTCTTTTTGGTTTATTGGTCTATGAGATTTAACAAATGCATGTAACCATGATGACATGTTATAGCTAACAGTTATGTAACTACCATGACAAAGAAGATATAGAACATTTCTATCACCCCAGAGGGCTCCTTGCTGCCCGTTTCTAGTTTTCTCCCCTGGCCTCAGCTCCTGGTAAACACTGATCTGGTTCCTGTTTGTATAGTTTTACCTTTTCCAGTTATTGTTTTTAGGTACTCTCGAGTTGGGTCCAACTCATAGTGACCCTATGTACAACAGAATGAAACACTACCCGACACTGTGCCATGCTGGCACTATTGTCAGTGTTTCTCTGCCATTTGTAGGGTTTTCAAAGGATATTCAAGGATTGTTTTGGGAGTGGGTTGCCAGGTCCTTCACCCACTTTTGCAGTGCCGGGGATCAAACCCAGGCCCTCAGAGAGCACAAGAGCAGCACTCTACCAACTGAACTAAACCCCAGCCCACCTTTCCCAGAATGTCTTCCAACCAGCATAAGGGATTTGAAACTCATCCATGTTATTGCATTTATCAATAGTTTTGTCGTACCCAGCGGCTCAAACCCAGAAAAATACTCCAAGACACAAACAAACGAATCAGGAGCAGAAAAGTTTATTTAGACCGACGGGCTGGCTACTTTCAGTCCCAGGAGTGGACTTTCAGAAAGCAGCATCCGACTCACATTGGTTAGGGGCTTTATAGGGTAGGGGGTGGAGAAGCAGAACTACAGAAGCAGGAAGGTAAAGGGGTGAGTATACAAAGTAAGTTTACATTTTTCCAAAGCTCAGCCCATTACAAGAATTCCCCGAATTTGACCTTTTACAAGGTTATCTTGTGACACCACCTTTTTCTTAATCCAGCCCTTGGGCAGACACAACCATCTTGTGATATAGCTGCCCTATCAGCTTTTGTTGTGGGCTAGTTTTCAAGAAACCAGTAATTTTAAAGTGACCTTAGGCTTGATTTCACTGTTTGTTCCATGAATTGCCAAGTAGCCTTTCATTGCATGGGTATACCAGTTTGTTTACCTAGTTTCCAGTGGAAGATGTTTGGGTTTGGATATTTGGTGATTATGAATAAGACCAATGTAAACATTTCATGACAATTTTTTATGTGAGTGTAAATTTGTATTGCCTTGGGTTAAGCCCTAGAAGTGAGATTATTGAGTTGTGTGTTAAGTGTATGTTTAACTTTATGACAAACTACCAGTTTTCCATGGCATTTTACAGCCCCAAGCAAACTATGAGAGTTCTAGTTTGGCCTTGTTGATATTGTACTTGGTAGTATCAGGTTTTGTTTTGTTTTTTAATTTTTGCCATTTTAATAGATGCATAGTAGTATCTCATTTTGGCTTAATTTACATATTGAAATGACTATGTTGAGTTGTTGTTATATATGCTTATTTGCCATCCATGTATTAATGGCAATGTGTCTTTTACTGTAATACATATTTTTCTTTAAATGTTCATCATATTTTTTGTCCATACCTCGTGTGTGTGTGTGTGTGTGTGTGTGTGTGTGTGTGTGTGTGTAGCTGGGGTTTAGCCCAGTTGATAGAGTGCCGCTCTGTGCTTTGTAAGGCCCTGGGTTCAATCCCCAGCATCAAAAAAATGGGAGAAGGACATGGCAGCCCATGCCCCAAAGGATCCCAAAACAATCAGCCATTGAAAACCCTATGAGGGTCCCAATGAGTCAGATGTAACTCAATGGCACCTAACAAAAACATACACACACACACACACACACACACACACATGTTGTTAGGTGCCCTACAACATACACACACACACACACACACACACACACACACACGTTGTGTTGTTAGGTGCCCTTGAGTAGGGTCCAACTCATAGCAACCTTATGTACAACAGAACGAAGCACTCCTTGACACTGTGCCATGCCCAGCACTATGTCAGTATAGCTGTGCTATTCATTGGGTTTTCTATAGCTGATTTTGGGAGTAGGCTGCCAGTTCCTTCTCCCATTTTTGTGGTGCTGGGGATTGAACTCATGTCCTCAGACAGTGCAGAGCAAGCACTCTACCATCTGAGCTAAACTCCCAGCCCATATATATACATACATGTATATATATGTTGTTGTTGTTAGGTGCCATTGAGTCACGTCTGACTCATAGCTACCCTCATAGGGTTTTCAATGGCTGATTGTTTTGGGATTGCCTCAGGAATGGATTGCCACATCCTTCTCCCATTTTTGCAGTACTGGGAACTGAACCTAGGACTTCAGAGACTGCAGAGTGGTGCTCTACCAACTGAGATAATCAGCCCATGTATATATGTACTCCCCCTCAAAATTCTCCCATGGCTTTGAACATATTTATCCCATCATTTTCCACCACTTTCTGAAGCAGTTCTGGAAGTCCTCTTTCATGAGTAATAATTTTTTTAATTTGAACATTCATATTTTTATCACAGTTCATATATATGAAAGCTCAAAAGAAAACAAACAACCCAGTAGAAAATGGCCAAGAATTTGAACACTTTACCAAAGAAGATATGTGGATGCAAATAAGCACATATATGTATATATATATATATCCATTTTATATATATGCATATATATATATATCTATATCTGAAGAATATACAAGTCTTTTATCAAATATGTGTTCTATAAATATTTTCTTCCAGTATGTGGCATATCTTTTCACTTTCTTAACAGTGACTTTTGGAGAGCAAAACAATTTAATTTTGGCGAACTACAGTGACACCCCAGTAGCAAGGAGTACACATAGTGCCCAAATCTTGGTTTCAAATTACCATTCTCCAATAAAAGGAACCAGAACTCCTTGGAGGAATGACTGATTTCAGGATTGGTGCAGGGAAAATGCAAGCAAATAGCCTGAAATGTGTGGTGCCAGAAGGTAAAAGAGTTAAGAAATTATGGAGCCATGTTGAAAGTATGCAGGAACCAACCTGAAGCAACTCATTTATTTATTTATTTATTTATTGATTGATTGATTGGTAATTTTCAATCTACAACTTAATGGTTTTCATTATCACATTGGCTGAAGCAACTCTTGAAGGAGGGCCCCCATCACTGGCCTGACTAACTACATTTTGTCCTTCTTTGGCTCTGTTCTGCCTAATTAACTCTTTTTCTTCCTGAGTCACTCTCTTATACAACTACTTTGGATTCCAGGAATGTCAGGAGTGATTGATAAACATCTTTATTACAAGGGACTGAAACTACTCCCAAGCAACAGTGACTCTTGGAGGACAGGTCTCCCTATGATAAGATCACCCCCCAAATGGAGGCAGTTACCTGTGAAGGTGAGGCTGCACCGTGGAGCAGAAGTAGTCATTGCATAGGAACCAGACTGCTCCCTTCAAGTGATGACAGCCATACAACTTCTCCAAAGCAGACCTGAGGTAATAATCGATCAGACCATTGACCTGACTGAGATGACCTGCTCAATCAGCTATGCATACCCCAGCCATTGCCTCTGTTTCCCTTTCCTATAATATCTCAACATTGCTGTCAGCCCTTTGAAGACACACTTTGGGTCACTGAATCCCTTTGTCTGTTCTTCCCAATATGGTTGCATTACTTATAGCCCCTTTCTCTGCCCTTCACCATCACTTGTCTCTTTGATTGGAATATTGGGATGGGTTGCCAAGCCTACTATGTTGGGACCCCCAGAGCAGAGGTGTTTGCCTTGAAACTCAGGTAACACTCTCAATGGTCTAATCTGGGACAACATGAAAAACCAAACAACCATAAGAATGGAATAAGATAAATAGAATAAGAAAAATATCCATAAGTCTGCACTGATATAAATAAAATAATTGAATAAAATAATGAATGAGGCAGAAGGAAAAGTTCCTTTTTGATAGATTCTTCATTAATAAATATAGAAGGAATTATGGGAATAGAAAATCACCATTTGGCAAATACCACCATAATCATTATTTCTGGCAAGAATTATTAATGAGTGTTAAAATTTGTGGGTAAAATTTTAAGCAAAAATAAGATATTCATGCTACTTAATTATATCTTCCCCAAAATATTTAATGGCACTGAAAAGGGCACAATACCACCTCCATGGTTTTCTAGCCAAAAGTGCATAATCTGAATTTAATTATGAAGAGTCATTATTCAAACTCAAATTAGCCCAATAGTTTCCAAAGGTGCCACATTCATGAAAGACAAAGAAAGCCTGACATCCTGTGTAGATTGGCAATTAGGGAGCCATGACAACTAAATGTCCTGTGAGATCCTAGATGGGATCCTGGCCCAGAAGAATGACAGCAATAATATGATAATGAAATCTGAGTAAAGTTTGTAGGTGAGTTAATAGTACTATACCAATATTAGTAAGTTAGTTTTGACAAATGGTTAAGTAAAATGTAACATTAGAGGACGATAGGGGAAAGGTATACAGAAACTCTCTGCACTATATTTGCAACATTCTATAAATTTTAAATTATTTTAAAATAAAAAAGTTTTAAAAAGGGAAAACGAGCCAAAAACTTTAAAAATGGCTATATATAGAAAGAAGGGGGCAGCTGAATACGGGAGACAGGACAGGAATTGGGCCTTCTCATATACCTCATTTTACAGATACGACTTTGGAATCATGTAAATATTTTACATTCCTCTACACAAAATTAAAGTTACAACTTATCTCCTAAAAATCAAAGCCCAAATAGAACAAACAAAATTAAATGTATACTGAGTTGGTGGCAAAAGCACAGAGAGAATACTTCAAATGACTTTAAACCACTGTAGTTTAACTGTATATTCCTAGTGAGATGTGCCCTAAGGTTAAAAAAAATGCTAAAAAATTCAGCTGTATCTTCTTATAGGCCAAAGCTGGGTCATCAGGCAACTATGAGCTATAGGAGAATATGGAAAAGCATTTGACTTTCTGGCCTCTGTAGTGTGCAGCAAGGCAGGACGGGATTGGGAATGACTTTGGGGCAGCAGCAGTGCCAGCCATTGGTATCTACTTGAGCTGCCTCCTCTCTCTTTCCACCTACCTGGGACTGTTGTTGTTGTTATTAGGTGCCATCGAGTCACATCCGACTCCTAGCGACCCTCATAGGGTTTTCTAAACCCTATGGGTGATTGTTTCGGGATTGCATCGGGAGTGGATTGTCACATCCTTCTCCCATTTTTGTGGTGCTGGGAATTGAACTCAGGACCTCAGAGACTGCAGAGCAGCACTCTACCAACGGAGGGAAATCCCAGCCCTACCTGGGACTAGGGTATGTAAAATTTTTTTGTAGTTCCAGATAAAATGATGGTGTCAGCAATTCTTTAACAGCCAGTATTCTGTCACCTTCCTGGGGTTGGGGTAGCTACTATGACAAAGTTGAGCAGCAAATCTGGAGATAGAGATAGACATAGAGATGGAGATAGAGATAGAGGTAGAGAGAAACACACATCGCTTCTCTTTCTGACCGAGGGAGGAGAAATTCCAAGTTTACTCTCAATGATCATTAAGCCGTCATCTCCAGGCTAACGGTGGAATATTGCGCCTATCATTTGTTTTTGTGTAACCATGCTTAGAGACTCTTGCATTTCATAACAAGGCTTGTGATTTTCAAAGAAAGAATAATGGAAGCCTAAAGTCTGAAAGATGCATGATTTGTCAATTCAGTCATCATTATGTAAATGCATATGCATGTTATAAATCTAGAGATGGCTGACTGTATTTTAGAAATATTATAGGCCAATTATTTTGACATCCTGTAGGAAGTGGATAAATTGTGAAATATATGTTATAGTATATAGAGTAGCTTGTTAAGAAGATGTCTTTTGCTAGAATATATTTTAGCAGAGAAATCATCCATCAGCATAATTCCAGTTATATTCTCTTCTCTTGACTTCATAGGCACATTTAATAGCAGGTCAAAATGGGGAGCAAGCCTTGTGTGTTTGAGAAGAAGTTTGTGATAGCTTCATAAACATTGCCTCATTTGATATTCACAATAGTCTAGGAAATATTTGAACCATAGCTCATAGTCCCATTTTGTAGATTAGCAAACAGAGGCTTCTGAAGTTCCAATTGATTTGCACAAAGTCAGATGGGAGGCATATTTGGACTAGAACCTTTTATCCATTTAGTGTCTTTTGTACTCTGTAACACTCCTTTCTTTCACTCTCTTCACTTTTCATATTTAGTTTCTTTGGCATAATCCAGTGCCTTCCAATGAGTGACCAGGAGCATATGAGGGTACCAAGATGCTTGATGCTATGTCAAAAGTCAGAGTGTAATGCTAAAGGTAAAAGGTGAATTTTTAACCATGCCTGGGTGGAAACATTTTAAGTAAACAAAAATACAATCTCCCGAGGCTGCTAATATTACTACCAATGTCTCTCTAGGTGATGGGGGACAGTATGTCTATTCACAAATGTAAGTTGATGGCAAAGTGTCATCATGTCAGTGTTGTGAGAGAATCAGATTAGTGATTTGTTGGGTGACATAGGACAAATCACTTTACCTGTCTGAGCTTCAGAATGGATCATCTCTCAGGCTCATATGTAGTTCCAATATTCCATAATTCATTGCTTGGACTTGTTGTGCAGATGAAAAAATTCTAAGCCAGGAGATTGTTAAGAGGTCAGCTATTTATGTGGTAGATTTCTTACTGGATTTATGGACCTCACCTGTTGGGTTTAAAGACTGACCGAGAATTCTCAGTTCCCATTAGTAATTAGAAAGTGCAGAAAAGCTGAATTAATGAAGATAATAGCCTTGCTAGGAATTTTAAGTAATGCACTTAGTGCTTTCTCTGATGGGCTCTCTGAAGTTGCATGGACAGTTTTATAAGGATAAGGAATGACATGGCAAACTCTGGGACCAAAGGGCAAAGCTAGGTCTCGGTAGGAGAGCAGTACACTGGCTGGCATGGTGGCATGATAGCAGTGGTTCCGAATTCTGGCCATAAGAATCATTTGGGGGACCTTTAAAGTTTGTTCATAATTGAGGTTTAAAATCAATAAGTACACCAAGCAAAATTTTAAGTATACAGCACAGTGAATTTTTACATGTGTCTACCTCTGTTGGGCTGGGATTTAGCTTCAGTTGGTAGAGCGCTGCTCTGCAGTCTCTGAAGTCCCGAGTTCAATTCCCAGCACTGCGAAAATGGGAGAAGGGCCTGGCAATCCACTCCCAAGGCAATCCTGAGACAGTCAACCACTGAAAACCCTATGAGGGTTGTTATGAGTCGGACACGACTTGGTGGCACTCAATAACAATAACCTGTGTTATGTGACCCAGATCAAGATTCAGATCGTTCTCAGCACTCTAGAACACTTCTCATTCAGTGTCTTCTCCAAGTGTTACCTACTGTTCCAGCTTCTGACATCCTAGAAGAGTCCTGACCGTTTTTAAGCTTTATATAAGCAGAATCATATAGTAGATACTCTTATATCTCACTTCTTTGACTCAACACCATGAGATTCATCCATGCTGTTGCATGTATCAGAGTTTTACTTTTTTCCATTCTTGTATAGTATTCCATGGTATGAATCTACTACAGTTTATTTGCCCATTCTACCGTACATGGATATTTAGTTTGTTTCTCATTTTTGTGTTACTGTGAATGAGACTGATATTCTTGTACATGCCATGGAACTGGGATTCAAACTCTTGCATTCTGGAGGTGGAACATTTAACTACTAATTATGCCAGAGCTGTTTATGACCTGGTATGTGAAAAAAAGACTGTAGACTTTTCTGAGTTGTAGGTTTCCTAGAAATAGAAATGCCAAATACTGGCAATATCTTAAAAAAATGGAACAACAAGGAAAGGCGGAAGGGCCAAATTCTTTAAAGTGTCGCTAGTCAGCCTGGTAATTTTTGAAAAGAGGAAAAGAAAGCAAAAGAGAGCAGAAAAAGCAATTGGGAAATGATACAACTTTTCATTTTCCACCATCTGTAGATGATCTTATCCACAACTAGAACGAAACTCCTAAATGGGAACAACTCCAGAATTTTTATCCAGAATAATTCTTCTGACCTTCTCCAACTGCTTACTTGATCCCTCCACTTGGATGTCTTCTAGGCACCTGAAGTGTAACAGTAGGAGAAGAATCATCTCCATAGATTCTTAGTTGGAAGGGTCCTGTGATGGTTAATCTTAATCGTGAACTTGATTGATGAGATGAGTAAAGCTCATTTCTGAGTGTGTCTGTGATGGCATTTCCAGAGATGATTAGATCAAGAGGGCTCTGACCTAATGAATGGATTAATCCCTGGATAGATTCATAATATGATGGCATTATTGGGAGATGTTGAAAAGTAGGAGGTTGGGCCTAGGTTAAGGAAAATAGTCACTGGGGTATGTCCTTGGGGATGAAATAATGACTTAAACTAAAACTAAGTTAGCTGATGAGCTCTTCTTTCTCTTAGCCAGAGTGAGGCCATCTTAGGTACTGCCTTCCCTGAAGCTGCCATTTTAGATTATTTTGTTTGTCACTGTGAAAACTTGACCCTTGGGCAAGTAGGGGACTTTCCTCATTTCTTAATCATAGCTAATTCCTTGTCATACATGATAGAACGAACAACACCTGGCAGTTACCCTTTCCCATTGAGAAATGTGTGGTTACACGGGCTGTTGCTACTTGCATCATTACTTGCTTGTGCAATTGTGGTTGTTTCATTTATAAACTCTGTATCTCCAACACTCGGGGTCAAGAGTTCTTTGGGGCACTCACATGCTCTCAACCACTGGCCAAATAAAGGACTCAAGATTTGATTTTTTGTGTGACAAGGTCTTAATTTGGTGGGTCAAAACAGGGTTATCTTGCCCTGGCTCCCTCCTGTACTCTCTTTCTGTTTCCTGGCCACCATGATGTCAACTACTCTGCTCTGCCATGCTATCCCCATCATGGTGGACTGCCACCTCTGAAACTGTAACCAAATACAAGGGGTTTGCATCGTGGTGAGCGAAAAGCCAAAATGAACACAGCCAAGATCTAAAAAAATGATGAAAATTATTATCTACGCAGGTCAGGAGGAGCATGGGAATCCCTTCCAAAGCAATGCTCTCTCCAGAACAAAAGAAGCATGGGGATTTTCTTAGGGAAGCCTAGACATATTCATATAGGGGAGGTACTTCAAGGTGGGTAAATTTTTGAACATACTTAAGGTATACACTACTGGGCATGCTCAGTTAATGCTATAATTCAGGAATGAAAGATGGTGGATAGCTAGAATCCAAGAGCCTCCCATGACTCTGACAGAGGTCAGACCTCAGATAATGGCACTGCTGAGTGGACTCCTTCCAGCCAGCCAAGGACAAGAAGGTGAAGGAGAAAGGCCTCAGAACAAATAGCACCCCACACCAACAGGGCTACAGAAAGAGGCAGATAAGATTTAAGGAAAAATCCTTAAGACGGATTCAGCGGCCTTCAGTTTTTACATCTCTGTGGCCGTCAACAAGTACCCTGAGCCAAAGTAAATCCTTCCTCCCTTAAATTGTTTATGCCCTGCCTTTTGTCACAGCTAAGCAACAGTAATTAATTCAGGTCCTCTTTAACAAAATGCAGACTAACATGAGAAAAACTCTCTAGAAGGAGTAGTTTTGGAAGGAGTAGCTTTGAATTTCAGTTTCTATGCCATCTTCAACAAAGCACAGTTAATTTTTAGAGAAATGACAAGACAAAGGAAACTCTGTTCCCCTGGGGGCACTTGGATCTGTCTGGAGGGCATTTTTGGCAGTCACAACTAGGGAGGAGGTTACTACTGGCATCTAGTGGGTAAAGGACAGTGATGCTGCTAAATACTCTACAATGCACAGGACAATCCATGACAAAGAATGAGCTGGCCCCATCTGGCAGCAGCACCCATGTTGAGAGACCCTACCCTCAAGTGATTTTTTTTTTTTTTTTGTGGTACTGGGGGTCGAACCCAGGGCCTCGCGCCTGCATGCTTTGCAAGTGCTGGACCACTGAGCTGCACCCTCAGCCCATTTTTTTACTTTTTGAGACAGGGTCTCGCTAAGTTACGCAGACTGCCTCTGGTCTCGAACTTGTGATCCTCCTGCCTCTGCCTCTGAGGCTTCTGGGATTACAGGTGTGCACCACCGTGCCCAGCAAGTGATTTTTCTTTTTCGCAAACAAGTCAAGTCAGGCCATTCTCCTGCTTACATCCACCCAGAAATTTCCTGTGGCCCTGACCCTGTTCTCTGGCTGGAGCCCACTGCTGCAGCCTTGTCTTACCCTGCTCTCACCCTTGTTTATTCTGGTCCAGCCACACAGATATCCCTCCTCCAGGTGTTGGCTGTCATGGCCACGGTCCGCCCAGCTCTACCTGGATCACCTTCCTCTGCCTTGTCCTTTTCTGCCTTTCCTTAGAATTGGCTGTTGTGTTCTTGTGAAAACAAGTCTACAGATGGAGCAATCATTTGTGCTGGCTATAAGATGTCAACCAGCTCCCTAGAAGGTTTTTACTGGCTCCTTGCCCTGCGTCAAATACCAATGCTGTGTACTCGCAGGCACTTCTTTTCGGGGACCTTTAGTCTAAAGAGGCTCCTTCAGCAGTGATGGAGGATTTCTGTGTGGTTAGGAGGCTGAGGCCTAGACCTCCCTGCAGGCCTCGCCTGGAGGTGGCAAATGGAAAAAGAAATTGGTTCTTCAGACTGGTCTCCAAGTGTCCTGAGAGGAAAAAAAACAAAAACAAAACTGAATTAGTTGTCAATATTTATACATCTAGGGGCTGGGGTTTAGCTCAGTTGATAGAGTGCACACTGTGCTGTCTGAGGCCGTGAGTTCGATCCCTAGCACCGGAAAAATGGGAGAAGGCCCTGGCAGCCCACTCCCAGGACAATCAGCCTTTGAAAACCCTATGAATATCAGAGAAGCACTGACATAGTGCCAGGCATGGCACAGTATTGGGGAGTGTTTCGTTCTGTTGTACATAGGGTTGTTATGAGTCAGACCCGACTTGATAGCACCTAACAACCACAACAATACCAACAACATTTATAGATCCAGAAAATTATCACAGACATCAGGATTTTCTTCATTTCTTTCATTGGAAGAACTGACAGCTCACACTCCCTCATATAATAATCACCAAGTGCTGATCCTGACTCCCTTTTAGATGAAGTTCCCACAGCCCTACATACCCTGCTTTATGCAGGTACCTTACTGCCTACCCTTAATTTACCATCCTGCATCTAAACACAGACTAGTCTAGTCTAGAACCTTCAGTGCTAGAGGCCTTTGGTTTTACAGGGCTGCCAGCCCATGCTAGTGGGCCCTTGCTACCCATACTTAGGGAATATATGAACAAACAAGAGCCTGGGCTCACCTCTTCTACTTCTTGGAGTGTTCTGTGTTTCCCTTCTGGCTGGGTTAATGTCTCGGGCCCTATGATGAAGACACTCTGTGTCTTCATTTCTCCCGAAAATTACTAGATGCGTACGTTGAGACTGGCTGGAAAAGATATTTATTCTGCCATCTTAGCTTAGGCATGCGCATCTGGACAGGACAGCCTGCCCAATCCTTTCAAAATTGTCTGGATCTCATAAAGATATTTTGGCAGCAGCTGGGGAGGCAGAGGCAGGAGGATCGCAAGTTCAAGACCAGAGGCAGTCTGTGTAACTCAGCGAGACCCTGTCTCAAAAAGTTAAAAAATGGGCTGAGGGTGCAGCTCAGTGGTCCAGCAGTTGCAGAACATGCAGGCGTGAGCCTCTGGGTTCAACCCCCAGTACCGGAAAAAAAAAAGAAAAAAGATTTCGTTATGATTGCAAACTGTAGCATCAATATTCCCAGCAAACACTAGTGCCCAGCAGCTGCATGTTCCTAAATGGTATTCCATGGGTCAAATGTCCTTAACTTCTCTGGGTTCTAGATTCTTGACTACCAACCAGATCAGTTCCAACACTGCATTCTGCTTGGAGGCAGCCCTCCTGGCCTCAGGCAGGTGGAGGATGAAGCTGTGTGCTTTGGCTTACCTGGCACCCACCTCCTGCTCTGGGAAATTACCCTGGCAGAGACTTTAATTGCACAGCTTCAGCAAATGCAGGGCTCTTTCCATTGTATTCTCAGTCTAGATTTCCAAAGGGTCTTCTTCATCTGTATTGCTGAATTCATGTTAGCCATCTTGATTATGCCTTGTTCTTACTAGAGTTCAAGGCCTCTGCCAGTGTCTAAAAAAAAACAAAACAAAACAAAACAAAAAACAAATCCATGCAGCCTGGTTGGCTTGCGGGCTGTCATAGAGGAGGACTTTCCACTGCCTCCCACATGACTTCCTGGTACCTCAGCAGCATTTAGCTGATTTCCTGTCTCCCTCTCCGACTTTCCCCTCAGGTTTGGCCCCTTTCTAAATTCTCAAATAAGGAGCAGCCTTTTTGGATCTTCATACCACCTGCAGTTTCACCAGGAATTCTTGTGAGTCAATTTTTTTTCTTCCTTCTCATACCACCTACGGAAAGGCAAACATTATGTGAGGTGAAGTAGCAAGTCTTTCTGAAATCACCAACGGATACTAAACTACAGATTTTTTTTATCAGTTCCAAAGCACACATCCCTTCTCCCCGCATTTGACATCTGTGAAATTGAGATATGTATTATGATTGATAGAGGGTCAGGATGTAATTATCAGTGTGCATTTCTTTCTTAGTGATAGGTGAAATAATTATGTGTCTTATAGTTAATGACACATTAAATATTTTGAATCATGGGAACATGAGCATCTTGCTTAGATTTTTTTTTTTTTTTTTTAGACAGAAACGAAAGGACCAATGCCTGAAGGCTGGTGGGGATAAACAATGGGAAGGGACTGGTGGTCCAGGGAGGCATTTAGGGTGGGAAGAGAATGGTCTGTCCAATACACCAAAAGTGGGTTAGAGGAGCAGGACAGTAGAGAGCAAAGAGGATAATAAACCACTTTAAATGGATGTGAGGATTGCACACAGATACGTATATTGCATACAGATACTTATATTGCACACAAATATTTAAGTACTTGGGACACATAGTCAATCTACACAGTGCTTTGCTTTGGTTTTTTTTTCTGGACAAATGAGCAAATTATGATCCCTTCTCTGGTGCTCATTTTTTTTCACATGTTAATCCCTCTGAGGGCTGGGATTTAGCTCAGTTGGTAGAGCGCCGCTCTGCAGTCTCTGTGGTCCCAAGTTCGATTCCCAGCACCACAAAAATGGGAGAAGGACATGGTAATCCACTCCCAAGGCAATCCCAAAACAATCAGCCATTGAAAACCCTATGAGGGTCGCTATGAGTTGGGCACGACTCGACGGCACCTAAAAACAACAACAATGCCTCTGAAGTTGGGATGCACCTGACAGGCGAGGATGCTTCATTGTTAATTGGCAGCATTTCCCCCGTAAGTAACATTGTAGACGTGAAGAAACAACTCTGTTGCTAAAACGGACACACTGTCCCTTTGTTCCTGAGCTCTTAACCTGAGTTCCTGACTTCTCACAAATTCTTATCTGCCCACTTGGAACATTTCTTCTGCTTTTCTTAATCTGGGATGAATCTCTGAGATTATGGATCATATAGCCTGATCCCTTGGTACATGGACCCTTAATGTCCTGGAGATCTTGTGGGGCTGACAAGATAGTTTGGGGTTCTCCAAACCTGTGTGAAAGGGAGCAGATGAGCATTTGAGGGGATGAAAGTTCATATAAGTGTTTATAATTTCTTCTTCTAATTCCAGCCCTCACATCTCCATCTATTCAATCAGTATTTATTTGATTGCCTATGATCTGATAGGGCTGGGTTTTAGCTCAGTTGGTAGAGCGCCGCTCTGCAGTCTCTGAGGTCCCGAGTTCAATTCCCAGCACCATAAAAACGGGAGAAGGATGTGACAACCCACTCCCGAGGCAATCCCGAAACAATCAGCCATTGAAAACCCTATAAGGATCGCTATGAGTCAGACATGACTCCACGGCACCTAACAACAACAACAACATGATCTGATAAGTCAGTGGTTGGCAAAATTATAGTCTGCCAGCCAAAGAGGGTCCAATGCCTGTTTTTATAAATAAAGTTTTTCACAACACAATCATGTCCATTTATTTATGTACAGTCTATGGCTGCTTTGGGGCAACAAATAGTAGAATTGAGTAATTGCAGTGGATATGGCCTGCACAGCCAAAAATATTTACTAGTGCTTTATAGGGACAGTTTATCCTTTTAGGGCCCAAGGAGGGCCCAGACTTAAATGATCAATTAAAGAAAATAGACAATCTCGAAGAAAAAAGTTTCCATCTTAAAGTCACACATCTAACCCAGGAGAACAGGGATATTGGGTCTTTGTCTCTGCATAGGCAGAGGTTCTGCCTGTTTTGTACCCTTGAGTGACAAAGGGTATGTTCTGCCTCCATTGGATCACACTGTAGAATGAAGCAAGACTTTCTTACCTAAAGAGAACTTTGAGGAGGGCCTTACATGCTATAGCATTTGGGCAGATCCTCAGGATGGTAGGGCTGCATATGGGAAGGGCATAGAGGGAAGGGGGTCTCCCTCAGAGCCTGGGTCCTTGCCTAACATTGCATGTGCTCCCCTCCATTTCCCAGCCACCTTTGCAGTTATGGTGACACTGAGTGATATAAAGAGGCCTCTTGAACACATGAATAAGAGCACGCTTCTTAAAAGATGCATTGTGCAATTGTGTTTTCTCAGTCAGTTAAACTCTGCCAAACCACGCACTTGGTAATGAAGCCTTTTTACATGGTCCTTTACAGCTGTTTCTTAGCATTGCCTAATGACACCCCTTGCAAGAAGTATACAAAGACCTCTTGAAAACATGGATGATGACCAATAGGAAATAGGTAGCCGTGAAGTATGCCACTTCCAGGCCTGGCTATAAGGGCCTTTGTGTTTCCTCCCTACTCTCTCTTCTTTTGCAGTAGTCTTAGAAATCTTATGTTGAGATCATGGCATCACATGATGGTGGCACCTCCATCAACCTGAGTGCCTGAGTTACTGTATGGAGCAGAGTACCATAAACCCATGCTAGCCCTGAAGTTTGAGAAAAAAATATTCCTTTGTTGGATTAAGCTGCTGGGATTCGGAGTTCATTTGTTACTTTCTTATCCTGACTACTAAAGGTGTGATGGCCCAGATACTCAACTGGAATGGAAAACTAGTCTCAGCATGAGTAGGCAGGTAACCCACCTTAAGATAATATCTAATGTTCTCAGCTCTAATCAATATGAGAAGAGTCTGGATTACCTGGTTGAACTGGTTTGCAAATATCATTTCCCTTCCTGAAAAATTGTGAGTACATTTAATATTCATATTGTGTCTAGAATCAAGTCTAAACTCCTCTGCCTGGCTTCAAGACCTGCTGAAATCTAGATTTCATTTACTCATTCTATTTTTCTTTCTAATATTTCCCTCAGTCATTTGGGAAAAGCCTTTACTCCAGCCAAACTGTTTCTACTCTTTGTTTTCATAAAGAAACCTCAGGCTTAGCCTCACATCTGGGTCTTTAATAATTGCTCCATTGATTGAGCTTTATGTTGAAAATGTTACATCTCTTTTCTGGTTTGTTTTTGGGTAGTTTTATGACAGCCTTTCAAGAGAAGCACAACTACTCCTCCTTCACAGATAAGGACATTGAAACAGCTAGAGCATCAGCATCAGAATCATTCATACAACTCCCACATCTAGGCAATGGCTCTGAATCCAGATCTAGGTGGCCCTGTACCTCACCTCTTCCTTGGCTCCCGATGTTCCCCTCTCTGGAATTCTCTCTCTCAGAGGTTCCTTATTGCGTTTGTGTTCCCTCCTCTCTGCAAGGTCAAAACTTCCTCTTTTATACTGCACTCTTGCTTTCGTCCCCCCACTTAATGCTCAACTTACAATTTGTGCTCTCAACACAGTACCTGTGCAGAGCATGCTCTCAAATTGCTGCAGCTGGGATTGGTTACGGGAAAATTTAGGAGCTTTGAATGCTGTTGGAAAGGTAAGTTAGAGACAGAAGGAACAATGAGAGGCAGCTCTATACCCTGGCCCTAATTCTCAGGCTTCTCGTGGTAAAGGGCAAAGAATCAAAACCCGTAGGAAGGCAAAATTAGGTGCTGGAGAGGGGCTGAAATCAGAAATATTAGAAGGTGCTGAGGCCTGCAAATGTTTGGAGGACTAAAGGTGAGCATGAAAGTCTATTCTGGGGACCCGTGAGGTTGACAGCTCAGCAGGCTGAGTAGTGGGAAAAGGTGGTCAAGATCTTAGATGCTGGGCTTCAAACCTGCGAAAACTTGGGTTCAGATTTGGGTGCAGGTTCAGTATATTAAAACTTGGTGGGCTTGGGTTCGGGTTTAAAGCCTATGTGTAGATAGCAGTGTTTCTAACTGAATCCAAACCTGAACTCTGAACCTGTTCCCATTCACGCATTTAAAAAAATGGTTGTAAACCCCAACCTGGACCTGAACCCAGTGAAAAATTGGGTTTGGGTTCAGGTATTAATGAGGGTTTTTTTTTTTTTGTATCATTAGCTATTTTATTATACATAATTTTTTTTTAATTTTTGAAAAAATTTTGTCTATCTACACATAGGATCAAAACTTTAAACTTGACCCAGAACTAAACCCAAACCCTCCACATTCTAACATATTGAACCTGTACCCAAACCCAAGTTTTCATAGGTTTGAAGTCCTGCGTAGATGCCATTCTCATAAGGGCTAATGAGCTTTGCTCTGATCCCACAGTCTGCATTTCCATGAAATTTGACCAGACTTGTAACTCAGCCTAGTTGTCTTGTCCCACTCACTGAGAACGCGGATGGATGATTGGTGAATTAGGTGGGTCCATGTCGCTTAGTAAGGTAATAGCATAAGTGTGTATGACTTAACTTGTAGAGCTACTAGAATGAAAGAATAATTTTGACTAGTTCCTGGGAGAGCCAACGCGAACCAAATATTAAGCCAGGAAAATGCAGATTTGATTTTTCAAAGAGTGACATTTTCAGATGGGCCTTTAAAATTTTTCTTCCTTCCTTCCTTCCTTCCTTCCTTCTTTAGTACTGGGAGAGTCGAACCAGGGCCTTGCACATTCTAGGCAAGTGCTCTACCAATGAGCTGTACCCCAGCCCCACCTTTACAAAACGATTTCTTTTATTTTTATTTTGAGGCAGAGTCTCACTAAATAGCACAGGCTGCCTCTGGCCTCTCGCTTGTGATCCTCTTGCCTCAGCCTCCCAAGTCCCTGGGATTAGAGGTGTGCAGTATGGCATGCAGCATTTCTGATGGGCTTTTGTAGCATGTCATTTTTGTAGGATGGGGTGCAGGCTGTGAGGGTAGGGTAACATGTGACCATGGTAATAGCTTTTCTTTCCACTTAAGTGTAAAATTCAACTGTGTATTTTTCTAGCAGAGGTAAAGTCTTCCAGACACTATCCTTTCCAACTCATTCCAGTGAAACTTGGATTTCTGAGTGAAACACATGCTTTGAGGCTCTAGGTGTTAGGAGTGGAGGTGGGGAAGGGGAAGGGACAGGGCATTCTATTTCTTTCATGGCGTACTAACTCTGGGATGCTTCTTGGGGCCAGCTTATCAGCAACCACTTTAAATTGACCATGATTTTATCCTTGTCTCTCTTTGTAAAGGTTTCCTTTTCAGAATTTTCAGCCCAAAGCTTCCAAACTGTCATTTACAATTTACAGAAGGACAGAAAGTGGAATAGTTGTCAGCAAACAGCATAATTATGTGCCAGGGAATGACATGGCAAATAGTCTAGCCTGGCAAGTGCTAGATGGCTCCTACCCTATCTTTTAGCTTCAGGCAAGAGCAGAACTATAATATCTGCTGATCATTTTGCAAGTTATTTTACATTTGAGGTGCAGATTACTAAGGAATATTTTGTCTGGCAATTAGAACTAAGGCAGAAATTTCTTTTTTAAGAAGCAAGGCAATGTGGAGTTGTTATTGTTTGTTAGGTGCCATTGAGTTGACTCTGACTCATAGCGATCCTTGTAGTGTTTTCAATGGCAGATTGCTTTGGGAGTGGATTGCCCTATCCTTCTCCCATTTTTGCAGTGCTGGGACTTGAACCCTGGGTCCTTAGAGAATGCAGCACAGCACTCTACCAACTGAGCTAAACCCTAGCCCCTAATGTGGACTAGGAACTGGGAAAGTAGGATGCTCGTGTTCTACTGTATTTGTTGTTTGTTGTTTGTGTTATGCTATGCTGTGTTAGACTGTGCTATGCTATATTATATAATATTATATTTTATGTGATGAGATATTATTGTATAACTCAGTGGGTTTTTGTTTATTTGTTTGTTTTGAGACAGTGTCTCATGGCATAGCCCAGGCTGGCCTGCAATTTGCTGTATAGCCCAGGCTGGCCTTGGACTTGTGATCTTCCTGCCTCAGCCTCCCTAGTGCTGAGATTACAGGTCTGCACCACTGTGTCCAACTAACTCATTGGTTCTTAAAGTGGGGGCCCTGGTGCAGTAGCAGCTGTATCACTTGAACACTTATTAGAAATGAAGTTTTTGTGGTGAGGTGTAGCTCAGAGGTATAGAACACTGCCTGGCATGTACAAGATCCTGGGTTCAATCCCCAGTGCCACTGTATCTATGGCTATATGAAATTTTTATTTTTATTTTTATTTTTATTTTTATTTTTGTGAGCCATCCAAGACCTACTGAATGAGAAACTTTGAGGATAGAGCACAGAAATATAAATTTCGATAAGTCTTCCAGGTAATCTGACCTATGCTTCAATGTGTAATAATGACAAGTAAATCCCATCTTGTTTTGCTTGTTTAGCAGTTATAATGACAATTAGCTGCAAAAAACAAAACAATCAACCAACCAAACAAACAAAAAACCAGAAAACCTAGCAAACAGTGGCTGTATAAATAAGAAAGAATTTAATTACTCTCATAAAACAAGAACCACCAAGGAAGGCACTCCATTCTGATGGCTCGAACATGACCTCTAGGAATCCAGACTCATTCTAGCTTCCTGTTCTGCTATTCATAGGAAGGAGCTTTTGTTTGTAGAATGGAAAGGTGGCTCTTATGCTCCTGGCATTGTTTCTAAGTTTGGGGCAAGGAAGAGTGGGAAGCACAAAGGGCTTCTTCTACTTTTTATTCACGTAAAGTAACTGCCCAGGGATTTCTACCCTTATCTCATGGCCAGAGCCAGGTCAAATAGCCAATTCTAACAACATTGCGGGGGTTGGGGTTTAGCTCAATTGGTAGAGTGCTGCTCCACACTCTCTGAGGACCCATGTTCGAGCACTGCAAAATATAGGAAAAGGATGTGGCAATCCACTCCTAAAGTGAACCTGAAGCAATCAGCCATTGAAAACTCTATGAGAGTTGCTGTGAGCCAGACCCAACTCGACAGCACCCAGTAGCAACAACACTGGCAGTTAAATGAATGTTAGCTTTTCAATCTTTAAGACAGAGAAAGCGAAGATAAAAGGTGGAGGTAAGAATAGTTTGAAGAAGGCCACTCCATACTATCTTCTCCAACCTGCAATTTTGACTTAATTCTGTTGCTTGTTTTTAGTTGAATATCTTGGAGTAGATCATTATGTCAAAGGTCATCATCTTAATATTTAGTTAGGAAAGAGGATCAACAAATTGTCCATGTCCACTTTAATTTTAAAAACTAATTCATCAAAGAAAAATCAGGTTTTATGTCCAAATAGTTATATTAGGTTAAGTGTTTGAGTGTGCCTTTGTGAGACTTGATTGAAGATTTGTGAAATAATGTTAAATAAAGCAAAATAAATAATATAAAGTACTGCACAACTACACATATTTGAGCTAATTATGGTGGAGAATCTGAAAATTTGAATATTTTCTGGTATGCATCTATTATTGCCTTAAAATATAAATAATAATTAGAATTAGGCCCCAAGGCTGTTACGTACAATTTTCTTTTATTGTAATGCATAGATAATAATGATAATTGATGTATTTGTAGAAAGAATTGTTTCCAAATTAGTCCAGCAATGTTAAAGCTATTTATAAGTCTCTGAAACAAATTGATTTTTCAACAAAGCCATTCCTCTTGTATTTTAAATGGCAAATTTTCCCAGACTGTGTTCAAACTATACTAATTTTGATTTAATGCAGTCCAAGTATGTGTGCTATTATTGGACTTATTGAGATTGCCATGGTAGTCATCTAGCTGGCAGAAAAACGCTGAGGACCAGAGATCAATGGTATTGTTATTGGGGAGATGTGAGGAATGTAAGTAGGTGAGTACAGAAGCTGGCAGCAAAACCTTGGTCCTTGTATTCAGCATATAAAATTATTTATACTCAATGCAGAAATTACAGTATAGAATAGGCTTATTAAAGATAGTACACCTTTAAGGAATAATTACAGGGAAAACTGAGAAGCTTAGGTAGCTTTGCAAAGGAACTTGGGAAAACTTGCCTTCCCTGGGTGAATCAGTATAAGGATGTCTCTATTCCCCAGGGGGAAGATAAAGAAGCCAGAGCACAGAATTAAGCAGGCTTTTAGAAGGAAAGGTGCCCTGGATAGACAGAGAAGATGGTGGGCCAAGAGAAGAGAGAGGCGTGCATGTGGTTACTAGAAAGAGAAGTGTGGAGAGGAAGAAGAAAGAGGATGAGAGAGGAGTGGGAAGAGCTCATGGAACAAGAGAAGAACAGAAAAAGAGAGGGTGGGCACATGTTCCCATTAGTTTTATTCAAACTAGGGAACACTGAGTGTGACATCAGCCCTGGAAACCCAGCTCTGGGCACCTAGTTTGACATGGGCCTAGAGTCTTTGTTTTATAAATGGCTTGAGGGCTTGGGTAGGGTGTGGAATCCATTTGAAAATGTTCTTCCAATATCCTCAGAGACCCATGTGGCTTCTTCCTCATGGTAGAATGGCAGGAGCCATTCAGTCCCCTTTTCCTCCATATTGCCTGTTAATGCCTATGCTAGCTATCTAATAATGACTGGGTTGCAAGAAATGCCTCATGTCAGAATAAAGGTCAAAACAGAGTTGGCTGGACACTACATGCTATGTTCTTTTTACCTTCTATTTCTTTAGTTTCCAAAGTTCTTTTTAATCTTCAACAAATGTCCTTGTAGGGGAAGAAAAATATTTTTTTTCCTTCAACCCGCATAGGTTCTTAGTTGGAAGAGACTCCTAAAACCAGAAAGATCAACAAGAGAAAAACAGAAGCTCATTATCATGTATATCTTGTATGTGGGAGACACTCACAGAATGAATAATTGTCAAAGAGGAGGCTTTGAACTCTAGCTGAGATAGTATCTTCAACAAAGTGAAGTAATTTTTTAGAGAAGTGACAAGACAAAGGAAATTGATTTTGAGTCTGGGGTCAGCAACATGGGGGAAGGCAAATAACTAGTAGATAAAGGCTTATTAATGAAGCTTGTTAATGAAGATTCCTTCAGTATTACCTCCAGGCCAATATTGGTCTATATGGATCTTCAGTGGTTACCTTTTCTTCTCTCTGGTGGAGAGGTGGCAGAATAGCTTTTGTCTTTGGAAATATATGCCCTGCTCTTTAGTAGGTAGATGGAGGGCAAAGATCTTCCCTGCATTGCTTCTTGATTGCCTGCATCTCAACAATCCTTCATATTTTGGGATGGCATATTCTGGTCTCCCATGTCCTGTAATTAAAATGGAATGTCTTAGCACTCCTTTATAAAATCCCTTGGCAAATCATAGCTAGTGGGCCAAAGGTCCACTGCTTGTTTTGCTATGCTTCATGAACTAAGAATGACTTTTATATTTTTAAATGTTTAAAAAGTTTTCATGACATGTAAAAATTATGTGAACTTTAAATCTATGTCCATAAACAAAGTTTGAATTGGATATAACCATGGCTTTTTGTTTAATGTGTCATCTATGGCTGCTTTCATCCTCTGACAGCAGTAGCTGTCACAGAGACTGTGTGACCTACAATCCCAAGATATTTACTATCTGGCCCTTTACAGAAAATGTTTGCTGACTTTTCTAGGTCAGTCTTGATCAATAGTACGTTTTGGACAGAGAAAGAGAGGGGGAAGACCTCCTGTCAGAAATGCAAACTTAGGCATGTCTGGCCAGTCTTTCCTGTTTTTCTGACATTTTCCATAGTAAAATTTCCTTTATGCAGTTTTGAGTCTTGCTTAGTCATAAAAGGTGACTGATTATATCTGTACTGTCAAATATGGCAAACACTAGGCATATGTGGTTGTCGAGAACTTGAAATGTGGCTAGTGCAAATTGAGATGTGCTCTGAATGTAAAATATGTACCAGATTTTGAGAATTCATATAAAAAATGTGAAATCAATTATTTTATTGATTACATGTTGAAAGTACAGCATTTGGGATACACTGAATTAAATCAGATATATTATTAAAATTAATCTCATCTGTTTCTTCTTTTTTTTTTTTTTAGTATGGCTACCAAAAAGATTAGAATTCCACATATGATTCATGTTATGTTTCTTTTGGACAATACTAGTTTGAACTCTTTCACTTCTTGGCCAGTTTCCTTTTTGCAAACTTCTAGCAAGTCACTAGAAAAACTGTAACACACGCTTTACCAGAGTTCACCATCTTCATATTTCTCCGTGAGCCACTCTTCCCAGTATTGGCAAAAAGTTGGTTTCTTAGCCAGGCAGGTAGACCACAGTTTAATAGTGGGTAGGTATCTCCAAATTTGTTGAGTTACCAGTAAAATTAATTATTTATTTACTGCTACAATTTGAAAACATATTATTCTAAAGAGAGAGAATTGGGTTTTTTTTAAAAGAGTAACATTTTCAAAATTACAGCAGTTAAAAATTTCAAGCCATTTTATTAACATGAATTTTCCCACTGGTAGTTCTATTCTTTGCAAAATTCATAAATTATAGCATGGAATATGGAAACAAATGTAGGTTAGGGGTTTCTTTTTACAAACTTCAACATGATAAAATAATTATCAAAGATTCATAGTTAGCAAAAATTTTAAATTGACTGTAAATACCTTAGAGAATATCACTTACCTTCTTATTATTCTGTCAAATCACAATTGGGCGTAACTTGCTAGTGCTTGTTTGATTCTTAAGCCTGCACAATTCTTCTCAGTTTCATTTCCATTCAATTACTTTTTATTATTTAGTTTTTTTCTTTTTTACCAAAACAATTACAAGATCCAACAAACTTCTCTCAGTAATAACCCTAAATATAAATGGTCTTAACTCTCTAGTTAAAAGACATAAATTAGTAGACTGGACTTAAAAACAAGATCCAACAACTTGTTGACTGCAAGAAACACATCTCACTGGCAAGAACACCCACAGACTGAAAGTGAAAGAAAGGAAATTGATTTGCCAAGCAAGTGGAAGCTAATAAAAGGAGGAGTAGCCATCCTTATATTAGACAAAATAGACTTCAAATTAAAACTAGTCCAAAGAGACAAAGAAGGTCACCCCATACATACACACATTAATAAAGGGAACAATTAATCAAGAAGGTATAACAATTGTAAATATATATGTGCCTAACAGCCATAGCACCCTAGCATCCGATCCTGCCTGTTTTCAGAAACCAAGCAGGCTCAGCCTGGTAAGTCCTTGGATGGGAGACCACCTGGGAATACTAAGTGCTGCAGGCTGGGGAGAAGGACCTGGCAACCCACTCCCAAAACAATTAGCCACTGAAAACCATATGAATCACAGAGAAGCACTGACATAGTATCAGGCATGGCAAAGTATCGGGGAGTGTTTCATTCTGTTGTACATAGGGTCACTATGAGTCAGACCTGACTTGAAGACACCTAACAACAATAATTGGACTTAAAGGGACAGATAGGTCCAGATACAATAATAGTGAGTGACTTCAATTCCCCACTCTCATCAATAGATAGAACATCCAGCCAGGCACGATGGCGCACGCCTATAATCCCAGCGGCTGGGAGGCGGAGGCAGGAGGATCACAAGTTCAAGACCAGAGGCAGTCTGTGTAATTTAGCGAGACCCTGTCTCAAAAAGTTAAAAAAAAGGGGGGGCTGGGGTGCAGCTCAGTGGTCCAGCGCTTGCAGAGTATGCAAGTACATGGCCCTGCATTCAGCCCCCAGTACAGCCAAAAAACAAACAAACAAATAAAACAAAAAAGAACACCCAGACCAAAAAAAATCAACAAAGAAACTTCAGAATTAACCACCACAATAGATCAAATGGGCTTAATAGACATATACAAAATACTCCCCTCAAAAGCTACAGAATACACCTTTTCTTGGCAGCCCACAGAAAGTTCTCTAAAATAGATCACATTTTGGGCCATAAATCAAGTCTTAACAAATATAGGAAAGTCCAGATAATTTTGTGTATCTCATCAGACCATAATGGAATAAAGCTAGAAATGAACAGCAAAATAAATTAAACAAAATATACAAATATATGGAAAATAGACAGTCAAATGATCAATGGGTACTTGAAGAAATCAGAGAGGAAATTAAAAAGTTCTTAGAATCAAATGAAAATGAAAACACAATCTATGAAAATCTTTGGGATACAGCAAAGGTGGTTCTAAGAGGCAAGTTTATAGCTATGAAAGCCTACATTAAAAAATCAGAACAGGCTCAATAAATAACTTAATGATGCATCTCAAGCCCTTAGAGAAAGAACAAACAAAACCCCAAACCAGTAGATGGAAAGAAATAGTAAAGATCAGAGCAGAAGTTAATGAAATGGAGACTAAAGAAAAATAAAAAGAATTGATGAAACAAAGAGCTAGTTCTTTGAAAAGTTGAACAGCATTGACAAAATCTTAGCCAAATTAAGCAAAGGAAAGAGAGAAAAGACTCGAATTAAGAAAATTAGAGATGGAAAAGGGAACATTACAACAGATACAAATGAAATCCAGAAAATTATTAGGGAATACTTTGAAAAATTATATCCCAAAAAACTGGAAAACTTAGATGAAATGGATAAATTCCTATTCACATAGGACCTGCCAAAATCAAGAGGATATAAACAACTTAAACAGACCTATAATGAGCAGCAAGATCGAAGTACTAATAGTCTCCCAACAAGAAAAGCCCAAGACCAGATGCATTCACTGCTGAATTCTACCTTTAAAGAAGAATTAACACCACTGCTCTTCAAACTATTCCATAAAATACAAAAGGAAGGAACACTACCACATTCATTGTCTGACCAGATAAGGATATATCAAAAAAGGAATATTACAAGCCAACTTCTCTGATGAACCTAGATGCAAAAATCCTTAATAAAATACTTGCAAATAGACCTCAACACATTGAAAAGATCATACACCATAATCAAGTTAGTTTCATTCCAGGGATGCAAGGTTGGTTCAACATATGCAAGAATAAATGTAATACAGCATATAAATAGACTCAGAAACAGAAATCACATGATTCTATCAATAAATGCAGAAAAGGCCTTTGACAGAGTTCAACATACTTATATGATGAAAACCTTGAAGAAACTAGGAATTGAAGGAACATACCTCCATGTAGTAAAAACCTACAGGCAACATCATTTTAAATGAGGAAAAACTGAAAGGATTTCCCCTAAAATCAGGAATAAGACAAGACTGTCCATTATCTCCACAGCTATTCATATAGTAATTGAATTATTAGCCACAGCAATAAGACAAGAGGAAGAAATTAAAGGGATCTAAGTAGGAAAGAAGTCAAATTATCCCTGTTTACAGATGATATGGTCCTATACTTAAAAGACCCTAAAATATCCACCAGAAAACTCTTAGAGCTAATAAACATTTTCAGTAAAGTAGCAGGATACAAAATCAACATACATAAATCAGGAGCTTTTCTGTATACCAATAATGACCAGACAGAGAAGGAAACCAGGAACATAATCCCATTCACAATCACTTCAACACAAAGAAAATACCTGGGAATAAATCTAACCAAGATGGTGAGAGACTTCTACAATGAAAACTTTTAAAACACCAAAGAAAGAAATTCAAGAAGACACAAGAAGGTAATAAAATCTCCCATGCTTGTGTATTGGAAGAATTAATACTGTGAAAATGGCTAGATTGTTGTTGTTGTTAGGTGCTGTTGAGTCAGATCTGATTCATTGCAACTTTATGTACAACAGAACAAAACATTCCTCGATTCTGTGCCAGGCAGAAGATCTTTTTTGTTGCAGACACGGTGTCAATCTATGTAGTTGAGGGTTTTCTTTTTTCCCTTTTTTCCTTTTTCGTTGACCTGCCACTCTCTCAAATGTGATGTCCTTCTCCAGGGATTGGTCCCTCCTGACAACATGTCCAAAGTACATAAGACACAGTCTAGCCATCCTTGTTCCAAAGAGCACTCTGGTTGGTACATTCAGTATTCATCTCCAGCACCATAATTCAGAAACATCAATTCTTCTCCTGTCTCTCCTATTCAATGTCCAGCTTTCACAGCCATAAAAAAAAACCCAACAGCTTTTCCCAATGCAATGCATCGTTTGATTTCTTCATTGCTGTTTCCATGGGTGTTGATTGTAGAAACAAGTAAAGCAAAATCTTGGACAACCTCAATCTTTTCTTTATTTATCATGAAGTTGCTTACTGACCCAGTTATATGGATTTTTGTTTTTTTGATGTTGAGGCACAATGCATACTGAAGGCTATTTTCTTTATCTTCATCAGGAAATGTTTGAAATCCTCTTCACTTTCAGCAAGCAGAGTTTTGTCATCTGCATAACACAGGTCATTAATGAATCTTCCTCCAATTTAATGCCATGTTGTTCTTCATAAAGTCCAGTTTCTTAGATTATTTGCTCAGCATAGAAATTGAAGAGGTATGGTGGAAGGATACAACCCTGACACACACCTTTCTCAACTTTAAACCAAGCAGTGTTTCCTTGTTATAGTCACATGACTGTCTCCTGATCCATGTACAGATTCCTCATGAGTACAATTAAGTGCTCTAATATTCCCATTCTTTGCAGTGTTATCCATATTTTTTTATGATTCACACAGTCATAAAGGCACAGAAGCCTTTGCATAGTTAGTAAAACATAGACATCTTTCTGGTATTCTTTGCTTATGGCTAATATCTGTCTGGCATCATCAATGATGTCCCTGATTCCCTGTGCTCTTGTGAATCTGGCTTGATTTCTGGCAGTTCCCTGTCTATATACTGCTGCAGTCACTTTTGAATGATCTTTAGCAAAATTTTACTTGTGTGAGATATTAATGATATTGTTTGATAGTTTCCACTTTTTGTTAGATCACCTTTCTTCGGAATAGACACAAATATGGATCTCTTCCAGTCAGTTGGCCAGGCAGCTGTTTTCCATATCTCTTGGCATAAAAATGCACCCCCAGTGCTGCATCTGTTTGTTGAAACATCTCTATTGATATTCCATCAATTCCTGGAGTCTTGTGTTTCGCCAGTTCCTCAAGGCAGCTTTCATTTCTTCCTTCAGTACCATTGGTTCCTGATCATACGCAACCTGAATGCAATCTACAGATTTAAGGCAATCTCCATTAAAATCCCAATGACATTCTTCATAGCAATAGAGAAAACAATTCTAAAATTCATATGGAAGCACAAAAGACTCCAAATTCCTAATGTGATCTTGAGCAGAAAGAACAATCAAAGGGGCATCACAATTCCTGATTTCAAATTATACTGCAAACCCATTGTAACAAAAACTGCATGGTACTGGCACAGAAACAGACATGTAGACCAATGGAAAAGAATAGAGGGTCCAGAAATAAATTCATGCAGCTACAGATACCTGAATATTTGACAAAGGTGCCAAAAATATAAGTTGGAGAAAAGACACCCTCTTCAACAAATCGTGCTAGGAGAACTGGATATCCTCATGTAGACAACTGATACTAGATCCCTTTCTCTCACCTTGTACAAAAATCTGTTCAAAATGGACGAAAGAGCTTAATGTGAAATTTGAAACTTTGAAGCTGCTGGAGGAAAACATAGGGAAAACACTTCAAGACATGGGCATAGGCAAGGACTTTCTGAGTAGGACCCCAATAGCACCAGAAACAATAGCAAGAATTGAGAAATGGGATTACATTAAATTAAAAAGCTTTTGTACTTCAAAGGACACAATTGTCAGAGTGAAGCAACATCCTACAGAATTGGAGAAAATCTTTGCCAGCTATTCATCAGACAGGGGATTAATATCTATAATATATAAAGAGCTCAAAAACCTAAACACCAAAAATCAAAAATATCCAATCAAAAAATGGGCAAAATAACTGAGCAGAGACTTCTCAAAAGAAGAAACACAAATGGCCTACAATCATGAAAAAATGTTCAACATTTTTAGCCATCAGGGAAATGTAAATCAAAATTCCATTGAGATATTATCTCACTCCTTTCAGAATGGCTACCATCAATAAAACCAAAACAGCAACACATGCTGGTGAGGATGTGGAGAGAAAAGAACAATATTGTACTGCTGGTAAGAACACAGATTGGTGCAGCTACTATGGAAATCAGTTTGGAGGTTCCCTAAGAAAGTAAAAATAGAACTACCATATGACCCAGCTATCCCACTCTTGAATATATATCTGAAGGATTATAAGTCAATATACCACAGAGATACCTGCTCATCTATGTTTATTGTGATGTCATTCACAATAGCCAAGATATGGAATCAACCTAGGTGTCCATCAACAGATGAGTGGATAAGGAAATTGTAGTGTGTGTGTGTGTGTGTGTGTGTGTGTGTGTGTGTGTGTGTGTGCGCGCGCGCGCGCATGTGTATATACATATATATACATATACATATACATATACATATATATATCACAGAGTTTTATTCAGCCATAAAAGGACAAAATTATGGCATTTGCTGGAAAATGGATGGAACTAGATATCACCAGTTTAAGCAAAATAAGTCAGACCCAGAAAGACAAACATTGCATGTTTTCTCTTGTATGTGGATGTTAGACTTCAACATGTATTCAGCATTAGACTATATAGGTCATGAAAGTAGAAGGGACCATATAGGGAGAGATAATGAACTAAAACAAAGGTGGAGGGGGCAAGAGAAAGGATAACGGGGGAAAGGAAAGGAAATATCACATATGTTGCCCTTAAGGCAAAATCAGGACATAGACAGATAGATAGTAGTTAGATGTACACACAAGCAGGACATGAAAATAGAAGGAGGACCATTGCTGATGAGGGAGAGAAGGGGGAGCCAAGTAATATGAGGGTAATGGGGGACGTCAACATGAGCAATGTACAATGAAATACATGTATGCAAATGTCATAATGAGACCCATTAGGATGTAGTTTAAAAATTACTACTAAAATGAGATTACTGGGGAAAAATCACCTCCTCAATTTTATCTTATAAATAAATATAAAAGTCTCTATGAATAGATAAACTATCTTATAGAACTAGGAAAGTTTATCTCAGCTATAAGAAAATCTCCACCTATCATACTATTTGTGATAAAATAATTTGAATGCTGTGTGAAGGATAATTAAAGAATTTTTATTTTTCTGAGCTAGTAACTATTCTTAAAAAGGTTTTCACAAGGTGGAGTCCTATCTGACAACCATCAAAGATCCCTGGACAGAAAGAACATAATCCATGTAGTTAATAGTTCATCCACTGATGTTAGCAAAAGATTTCTATGCCATTTATAAACCTAAAGTATAACCAGATCCTCTGTGTTAATTTTCTATTACACATAACAAATTACTCCAACCTTGGTGGCTTAAAGCAACAAACATTATCTCATAATTTCTGTGGATTGAGGATTTGGGAGCATCTTAGTTGTGTGGTTCTGGCTCAGAGCCTCTTAGGAGATTTTAGTCAAGATACCAATTGGAGCTGCAGTCTTCTGAGGGCATGCTGTGGCAAGAAGATTCACTTCCAAGATAGTTTGTTCACATGGCTATTGGCAGGAGACCTCAGTCCCTGTGCACATGGCTCTCTTCAGCTGCTGCTTGAATGTTCTAATAACATGGCACCTGGCTTTCCTGAGAGTGAGTGATCTAAGAGAGAGCAAGACAGAAGCTGTAAAGTCTTTATAACTCACCCTTTCAATGTCACATTTCGTCACTTTTGCAGCATCTTATTGGTTATACAGGTCAGTCCTATTCACTGTACAAGGGCATAAACTGGGAGACGGGGATTACTGGGGGATCATTTTGGAGACTGGCTGTTACATTCTCAAATGTGGGCATCAAACTAGTGGTTAGAAAGGACGGAGGAACTTTTGGGGGGAAATAGAAGAATTTAGAATCTTATCTCTACTTTCATTTTCTTTATCTTATTTAGGGACAATTCCTGTTTAAATCAATATTTTGACTTTCCTTCAATTTCTACTTTTTCTTAATTTATTAAGGCTAAAGCTGTTCAAAGTTATGAAAATGGGTGAAATATAAAGGTTGGGTTCACTCTGGTTGTCTAGAAATATTGAGTTTTGGATGGTCACTCTGGTTTGAATATCTCAATATATGTATAACTTGATAGGTATATATGTATTTCATTTGAAGTAAAAACTATCTTCCAACACTACAATAATTATGTTCATTTTATATGTAGTTTTCCCTAAAGGCAGATTATCTCTTTTATCAAAATGTTAGCTGTTTCATTGTGACCAAGCCCACATTTAAGCATGAGGAAAAAATTTCATTTTTCTTCTCATCATCTTCTAATCTGAACTTTTCCTATAATTCAATGAAATTAATTCCTTTAACATTTCCCATCTATACCAGAACTCTACTAGAAAGTGCTTTTATAATATTTGAAAGGGGATGATTTATGAAAACCTGCCCCATAATTGGCTTAATGGAGACATTAGAAAATCAAATACTTCTTCCCTTTTCAAAGGGCTGCTTCCATGGGGCAATATAAGATTCAAAAAATAGATGCAATTTTATGAAATTGGTGGCTTATGATACGTTAAAATCTAGAAAGTGTGCGTTTCATTTCAAACTGAGGTCTTGAGTAGTGCTCCTTTCTTATAGCTGCATTGCTTCAATAGAACTTTAGGGATAATTTTTTTTTTTTTCATTTTTGTGGTACTGGGGGTTGAACCCAGGGCCTCGCGCTTGCATGCTCTGCAAGTGCTGGATCACTGAGCTGCACCCTCAACCCATTTTCTTTCTTTTTTGAGACAGGCTCTTGCTAAATTACGCAGACTGCCTCTGGTCTCGAACTTGTGATTCTCCTGCCTCTCCCTCCCAAGCCGTTGGGATTACAGGTGTGTGCCACTGCGCGTGGCTAGGGTTAATTATTTTAAAGTTGCCATCCAATCTTCAAATGAAAATCACAAAAATTTGATAGAGAACTTCAGAAGTTGAAGCATAGAAGTTGCCTGAATCTATTTATTTAAGGAGATTCAGATTAAATACATGGCTGTCACCACCACCAAACATTATTCTAGATAATCTTGTGTGGGTCCTTTGTCTCTCTGACCATGTAGATGATGTAATGTGGGAGAACTGCAAGGCCCCGGGGACCTTCATAGGACCTATTTTACTTTGACATTTCCATGGCTACACATTCCTCTGGGTTAGAGAACAAAGGAGAGGGCGTTGTTTTCCAAAGGTTATAGTTGTTTGCACCAAATGCCCCTTAGGTCTCAATAGTGTAAGGTCTAGACTCCACAATCGGAACCCACCAATTGCTGGGGCAGCAGGATCTTCTTGTGCCTTCCCCAAAACAGGCTGAGGAGAGAAAAAGAGTCCCAGAGGAAATCAGAGCTGTTGTTTTGAATCTCTCGTTCTTCTAGCTGCAGTGTTCTCCCCAGCCTGACCCAAAGCTTAGCTGCTTGTTGGGGCCCGTTGAGGAAACCCAGAGGATGGGGCTGTTGTCCATGTCACAAGGACCGTGAGCAACCCTTATCTGCTCATCTCCATTTTCTTCATTGAGTCTTCTGCTGGTCTGTTAGAAACTGATGCCTCTTTCAGATAGGATTAAGCAATGGGTTTTGATCCTAGAGCTGTTGGCTGTCATCTTTGGCACCAGTGGGGTGGGGAGATTGCTAGAGAATAAAAGCGATATAGAGGGACTGGGACTGTAGCTCAGTGACAGAGCACTCACCTAGCATATGTGAAGCCCTGGGTTCTATCTTCAGCATTGAAAAACAACAAAAGAAACAGAACCCCAAAACCAACATAGAAGAACAAAGAGCCAGGAAATTGAAAGAGACTCATTTCTGGGCTCCTGCCAGGTGAGTCTTGGATTTGTCAATGAAATAAGTAAAGAGAAATAGATAATTCCTCCTTCTTGTATCTACAAATTTGAACTGACTTTTGGTCACCTGAGACCCAAAATATCTGTATTTTAAAGTAGCACTTATGAGATGAAAGTATTATTTGTAAAAACAAATGTTACCTCTTACATCTTCAACTAATAGTGAGGGACGAATTTGATTGTGTTTTTCCTTAGTAAGTGGCTGAAAATAACCCGTAGATTTCCAAAGTAAGTTCTTAGGAGAGCTTTTTTAGGTGCTATTGAAAAAATAGAAATGAGATCATACATAAACATTGGAAAGACACTAAGAACAAGCGAAGACTAACAGTAATGTGAAGAGGTTTGAACTGTCTCAATAGCTGAATTAGGTTGAGGAGAAAGTCAATGAATTTAGTGCACAAATACTTTGAGGCAATACTGACTAGGAGAAACACTTTTTCCTTGTTAAGGGAATCTCAAGAGTTCCATCTGAAGAAATGAGAACAGTGAATAAAATCAGGACCCATTGCCTGGGACAGTGCTAGGATGGGAATTGTTGGGTGGTGTTGGGAGGAATGAAAGCATTTGTCTTATGACTTTGTCATATATCCCATTGTCCTATGACTTCAGACACAAATTCTCAAGACTTTGTAAACTCTTAGACCCAATAAAGATTTCAGAACCACATTAAAATAGATAGAAATGTGAAGTTCTGAGCCGAATTTTTTTTTTTTCAGTACTGGAGGATTGAACCCAGGGCCTTGCGCATGCTAGGCAAGTGCTCTACCACTGAGCTGAACCTCCCGCCCCTTTTTATTTTTTATTTTGAGACAGGATCTCCCTAAATTACATAAGCTGTCACTAGCCTCGAACTTGCGATCCTCCTGCCTCAGCCTCCCAAGGTTGCTGGGATTGTAGGCACTTGACATGGTGCCCTGCTAAGCTTGCTTTTTGCTTTTGTCTCATGGAGTAACATTCCTTACTTTATGGTTTCTACTCACATGCCAGAGCCCATGATGTGGTGAGGCCCTTGGCAAGAACAGAGAAAGCATCTGTATCTCTCTCTCTCTCTCGCTCTCTCGCTCTTTCGCTCTGTCTCCTTCCCTCCCTCCCTCTCTCCTGTTGCAATGGAGAGCAGTCAGAGCCTAAGAACTGTCTCCAGGGTATTTTTAGTTGTCATTCTCTTTGTCTGGTGTTTGATGAACAGAGGCAGAGAGAGAAGCTGACTTCTGAACACCAACAACACGGTACATGAAGGGCGATGTTTCACAGAAGCAGCAGAAGAGAGGAAAGGGGCTTCACCCCCTAAAAGGTGCAAATACTCAAAGTTCAAATTTAGGAAATCCACAAATATTAGT
>VMDO01020715.1:0-27543 GCA_007922755.1 Pedetes capensis
CATCAAAAAAGACATTTCAAGATCTGTCATGAAATACAATGTTGTCAGTGATAGAATAATATCCATACGCCTACAAGGAAGGCCAGTTAATATGACTATTATTCAAATTTATGCACCCACCACCAAGGCCACAAATGAAGAAAGGGAAGACTTCTATCAGCTTCTGCAATCTGAAATAGATCAAACATGCAATCACCTTTACTAGCCAAGTCATATCATCGAATCACAATCCCACCCAGTTTCAGTGAAAGAGGATAGAGATTACAGCTCTCTATTGAAGGAGTGTATAGGTCATATTGTAAATAAGAATGTGAGAGGAAGATATTGTCTCAGCTTCCTTTGGAAAATAAAATACACCACAGCATGTTTGAACTATAAATTTTGTGACCCCGAGGTCCAACACAAGGAAAAATTATGGTCAATCAGATTCTCTTTAATGAAACTCATTTTTGGAAAAATCAGTCTTGAATTTTTCAGGATTTTCATTCTACAGGTAAATTTAATAAGGCAGTGAGCACACAAATAGAGGAAAAATATAAATAAATCTTATTTATTATAACACAAGATAGAATTTATGGAATATTAGCATTTTATTATAAACCTGAAGAGCATTTTACAATTTCACTTGTTTTATCATTTTATACACCTTTTTTATTTTGAAGTTAACTGTTGCATCATAGACAGAAATTGTATTAATTAGCTGTTGACACTGTGGCAAAAAAAAAAAACAACAACAAATTCACAGATAGCAAGATTTATTGGAAGCTTATAGTAGAGGATCAGTCCATAATGGTGGTGGGGCAGGCATGATAGTAACAGGAAGCAGGGCATGTGGCAGAGGCCCTCACAGCATCATGGGGCAGGAGACAGAGAGATTCCTGGATCCTTGAATCCAAGTAAAAGCCTCCCAAAGTCCCACTCCCAGTGAACCATTTCCATTAAGCTAGATCCTGTCTCCTAAGTTTCCATAACCTCCCAAGACACCACCACCAACTGGGGACCCAAACATAAAGCATATGACCTTTGGGGAACACTTTAGATACAAACCATAACAAAAATGTACCTAAAATCATTTTCACTTATGTACAATGTAGAAACACCACTTCTTGTTGTTTTTCCTTACAGTTCTTTTCTTAAAAATGCAGTATTGTGTGACATTTAAAAGGAAATGGCAGCATTTGTAAAATGAGCCCTGTAAAAATCTATAATCATTTACTGACGGAGCAGTAACTGTCTAGTTTGTCTGAGAATGGTTTAAGAGTTTCACAAACTTTTCCACCTCAGGACCTGTATCATTCAAGAAGAAAGAACACATAACCCTGAGTCCTTGGAGATTTTGCTCCAAGACATTGCACCCCACTCAAGTCTATGGATTAAAAAAAAGGCATATTTTACTTTCTTTTCCAAAAGGTGTCACTTTTATTATTTTAATATAAAATAGACATTTTAGATACCATCCCTTAGCATTGAAAGGCCATATCTATCACATGCCTTTAAGCTCCTCTCCACATCCTTTCATATCTGTTTCAGAGGAAAAGGATGGTTCATGGGTAGTCTCTCTGTGATGCTGGCTATAATTTCCCTAACACGTTCTCTGTAAGACACACCATAATGAAGAAAAATAAGAATGATATAATTATTTATATCAGTTAAGGTCCATCTGAATTTATGTATTTTATTTTATTTTATTATAATTACCAAACGTTAATTGTACAAATAAATGGGCTTTCCCCACTGTGTCCCACTGTGGCATTTCCAAATGTGTTTATACTGGACGTTGATTGGGTCCACCTGCCCTTCTTCTACTCTTTCCTCCTTCCTTCTGTCCTCTCTCCCCTCACAATTTTTGTATTTTAAATTACTTTCAAACTTCAGAACTTGGCTATTATTGTTAACTATTTACTTGAGGCACACCTCAGTGATTATGACACATTAGAATGTTCTAGGCACTTTCACTAAGAATTGCTAGGATTAGTGACTAATCCAAGGTCATGTGGTTAATTAATAACCATGCTAGTGTTCAAACTCTATCTTTGGACTCCTTATCTTGTGTTTTCTCTGCTACACTGTAGAGTCATAAAAACTACAGAAAACTACATTTTTAATAAGACTATAGACCCAAGGTATGTGTAAAATAACATTTTGCAAAGGAAGTAAATTTAGCAACATATGCGACATTATTTATGCATTCAATTACTTACTTTGTCGTGGAAAGATTAGAGGAGAAACATATGGTGCCAAAGAAGCTCTGCTTTTTATGCCAAGTCAGACTTCATGATCTCTATCTCTCCTCCCCAGTTCTACAGCAGTGACACTCTACACTGGTTTCCACACCCTACACCTGTGGGTACTGGTGATGATAGAACACCACTGAGCTGTAATATAGTGAAGCTGAAATGCTGTATCATTGGTCTTGCAAAACTGGGAATGCTACAATCAGTTGGAGCGCAGTCCCATAGCAAGATTGCTTGATCCACAGAGTGCTACAGACTTTAGCCTTATAGTTGTTTCGACTCTCAATGGGAAGGGGGAATGTCAGGATTCTACCACTATTTTCCATCATGTTGTACTTAGAAACCATCCTTTACCTTAGAGGCTTAGGTGCTGCTGTTGAATGTGCTTCACTTCTTTCTTTATACCTTCTCAGGGACTCTGTTTCCCTCCATGAGATTTTGCTTCTATCAGAGACCTTCTAGTTGAATACTGTATACCTTTATGTCATCATATATCACATATGTGCTCATAATACATATTATTCATCATATACATTAGTTTTTATATACAGGTGTATATAAGTATAAATATATATGTGTGTGTGTGTGTGTGTGTGTGTGTGTGTGTGTGTAGGCTCAAACAGACACACCCATATCAAACCTGAGGAACTCTTGCTTCTATTAAAACAATGGAAGCAAATATTTATATATGTAGTGATGGAGAGGAGGGCTGTTATCTGAGTGCACTTACTATAAGCATCCAAGTCCCAGCTTCATGTCCTCTATCAGAGCTTGACATGCTGGAAAATATAAAACTTTAGGAAGATCCTCAGCAAAGGATCTAAGAGAAAGAGATACACTAATGCTAGGACAGAGTTATTAAAGTAGCTTATTGTATGCACTTGAATCCATCAAAAATACCAAATAAAAATGTGGAATGCCTGCTACCTGGTTATTATTGTTGCTATTGCTGTTATTGACTATCATATTTTTCTTCACCTGCATTTTATGAAACTTGAGATGTTTTAAAACTCCTGGAAGCCCCACATCTGGCTTTTTAGCCCATGTGCTCTTTAACTGGCCTGGCTAATCTTTTTCCCTTCCTGAGCCTTGGTCTCTCGTGTTTCCTGGAGGATGAGGCTAGATGGCTTCCTAGAGACTCCACAACACTCTGGTCCATGAGCCAGTGAATTCTTCAGAGTGATCCTAATTGTTGTGCAATTCCAGGATAATTGGCCCAGCAAAGTCTCCTGTGAAATCCACAGGAGAGTGTTGTTGGCAAATTCGTATAACTGACACATGTGGCAAATGCACTGGGCTCTGACTCTCCAATGGTGACATGTGCAGAATCCTGGAACTTGAACCTATTTGTTGCCTTCCCCTTCATAAGGATCAATAGCTAAAAGCTGAAAGTAGGAGCTAGGCATCTACTACCTGCAAACAGTTCTAAAGAAAAGAGAATAGAAACAACCTTTAATAAGGAGCTAAGATCTGAAAAAAAGGAAAACCCTCCACCGGGTGGATTGACACAGTGTCTGCAACAATGGGCTTAAACATGAATAAGATCATGTGCCTGACACGACGGACTTGACTCGATGGCACCTAACAACAATAACAACAAGATTTTATATTCCAGAAACAAAGATCCCTGAAAACAAGTGTCAGAACAAATAGCAGTTGTTTTGAATCCTGTACAGAGTTAATAGGCCAAACAATAACTTTTTGTCACAGATTTTATTGAAATGGTCAACAGGCAAGAGGGTAATGCAGTGAGTTGGTAAGGAGAAGACCTGGTTACCTTGCTCCTGGATCCCAAGTCTCCAGAGGAACCTGGCTCAACTTCTGCTCAGTGCTGGAACTCTAGCAGGTAAGGAAGGACAAAGGGCTGAGTCTGGTCTTGAATAATTCAACTCTGGGTTTATAGGGCTTCAGGAATACCTTATGACCATCTGGGGATTGGCTCTTTCTTCAGGAACTCTGATCTTTCATATTAGGGAAGGTCTTCTCAATCCCACTTAATAAAAGATCCCAATCTCCTAACTAGCATCAACCCTAAGTCATCTAAATCCAATCTAAGAAAAGTTATATATTCCTGAGTCCTTTCTCCATTCTTCTGCTTGATCATTCCCACTTACCCACCAATGTTGTTGTTCTTAGGTGCTGTCGAGTCACGCCTGACTCATAGCAACCCTCATAAGGGTTTCAATGGCTGATTGTTTCAAGATTGCCTCAGGAGAGGATTGCTGCATCCTTCTCCCATTTTTGTGGTGCTGGGAATCGAACCTGGGACCTCAGAGACTGCAGAGTGGCACTCTACCAACTGAGCTAAATCCCAGCCCTATCTACCAATACCCAGCTCAATATCATATTCCCTTAGAATTCACATGTTCCCTAGATAGGAAGAGGAATTCTATTCTCTTAGCACCAAAATCTTATTGTATCCACACCTCTGTTATAGGACAGATCACATTTTATTGTAATTATTTCCTTTTATTTTTTCAGTTAGAATCTTTCATTTCAAATGTCTGAAAACAAAGCAAAACAAAACAAACAACTGGCTTAAACCAAATGAGAACTTACTGATTTATGTCACTGGCAATTCTACCTTCTGTTACACCTTGACTTGGTTCAGCTGCCTAGCAATATCTCCAAGATCTCTCTAGGTGAGCTCCAGTCTCAGGTTTCCTGTGTTCTCTGGCTTTGTATAAGGTTTCTTCAGAGCTTCAAACTGGAATCACCTCAGAAATCCTGCTGAGAAGAGCGACTCTTATTTTGAAACTGCACACAACCCTTCTTCAGCCTGATAGGCCTAGCTTGCATTATATACTTATCTTTAACCAATCACTGGTGGTCTGGAGGAAATAAGTCTCTAATTTTTTTGAAAGAGGTCATGTGCCCTACAAATTCAGTCCAGAAATGGAAGTGAATTGCCCGAATCTTTAGCAGAGAGGTGGTTTTTACTACAAGTGAATGCTGGAACCACAAAAAAAGAAGTGTGTATGTATCCAGGCCCAGTGTGTGCCTCAGAGCATAGCCTTGTTTCTGGCACACAGTAGGCACTTCCTAAATGACAAATGGGTTTGTGAATAAAGAAAAGAAAGAATATAGCCTGGCCCTGCCCTTTCTCTCCTCCCCACTCCCAACCATTACTAATCCATGGTCACTGGAAGCTATCAACCTTCTAGGGATTGGAGCTTAAACAATTGATATCCTTCTACACTATTTTCCCTCCTACAATTCTAGCCAACATGACTTTGATGGGTCATGATTGAATTGCTTTTATTCAGAAGCCACAGAAATGATTTCTTGCTAATATTCTTGAAGGATTTTCCACAGTGTGATTAGATTATTGCTAATCTAATAAGACACCATATTAACGGTGTTATTAATATCGTTATGTGATTTTTTCCAGCAATCACATTGCTCACTCAAGGAAAATTTTGAAAAGCCTCTTTCTGAAAAGTTTTGGATGACCAAGATATAGATATAAGCTATTCTATTCTGCAGCCAATTTATAGTACATTTATACAAACAAGCAAACACATAAATAAAAACTTTATATTCCTGTCAGGGTAGTAGAAATATGTGTTTTATTTTCTTTGTTTGTTCGTCTGTATTTTCAGTTTATCTACAATGAGTATTCATCAATTCTTACTTAAGATCCTTACTTTTTAGAGAAGGGGGAAACCACAGGAGATTCTATTCTCCTCTATTCAATTATGGCTTTGGGAAAAAGATTCCCTCCAGACTGAGGTAGATTGCATTCAAGGGCTCTTTGGTGTGCCCCAAAAGCATTGTCATCAAGCCCGGTCTAGCCCTTGATATTTGCAAAATCAGAGCACAAGTACAAATGGAAGCCTGTGTACCATATCTCTATTTACAAGGTACAGTTATGCTAATAAAGTGTTAAGTAAAATATACTCACCCTCCTACCTTGACAATATGCCTTCAAAATGATCTGGAAGTTCAGTTTTGATTTTAGAATCCTCAGCCTCGTCAGAGCTTCTCATTGGTACACAGTAGCATGGAGGGTGTGCCCCTGTACCTAGGTACCTTCTCCTTCTTTTCTCCACCCCTGGATCCAGCTCCCATTGCAAGATGCCCCACATGTGTATAAGAACACTTGAGTCTCTATGCCGAAGATTCATCACTGTACTTTGGAAACAACCACTCCTTGGCCACCTCTTGGATCTGGGAGTACATATTATCAGCTGTATGGTTCATACAGAAAGGGTCAGAGTAAGGCCCTTTGTCTGGAGCCAGCAGTTCATAATTGAGGGTGCTGGGTCACACCTAAGATGAAATAGTCTCTGCCATTATGGGTGCTGCTCCAGGGACATCCCCTTTTAATTAACACACACACACACACACACACACACACACACCATGGTTTGGGTCTTAGAAATGGTCTCTATGATAAAAAGAAAACTGTCCTCAGATTGGGCTATGGCTGAATATGAAAGCTGCTTGTCATGAAGCCATGTAGACATGTATACTCTCTGATCCTGGGCTTCTGGGTCCCTCAGGGCCCAGCTAAGTGGAGAGCTCACAGTGAGCAGAAAAACACCAATCAATCCTTCAAGGTTATTGTAACAGAGATCGTTGTTACCCTGCTCATAATCCCTCAACACTGGCCATTGCAGTCCTCACCACTAACATTATATAAGCACCCCAAATTTAACACCTGAAGGCTTCTCTTTGCTATCTCATGAGCAGGCTGGAAGGGTCAAGGAGTTGAAGCCTCCCTCTAGGACTAGCACTCAGCAATGGGTAGAGCTGGAAAGTAAGTACCCCACTTTCCTTGTCCTTCAGGAGCCACCATCCTGAGGCTGAGTCCTCTACCCTCTCCTAGAGGTGCCCAGTGGGGATGGGTCTCAGTTGTTCACAGTGATAGCCACGTCATTCACAGGCCATTTCTAGGTTTCCTTCTCTAATGTGTCACACTGCACCACTCCTCTACCTCTATTTCCTGGGATATTTGCCTTGGATATTTCCCTAAAGAACACACACCCAAATCCTTTCAGCAGCTGCTTCTGGGCTGCACAACCTAGATTTCTAGTCCCTTGAATTTTGATTGCTTGTGGAATGTCAGGCATTGCTCTCTGCACTTTACCATCCCAGTTTTACAGATGAGGAAACCAAAGTTTAGCAAAACCCGAATAACCTCCCTGAGCTCTTAGAACTAGAAGGCAAGCAGAAATAGGATTTGAATGAAAAGGTCAGACTCTTGAACTCAAATAATTGGCAATTGAGCTTGAATTGCATTATATGTCACTTAGCTCAGCAAATACCTAGCTCAGGTTAGATTCAAACTGAAGACCAGTTCAAGGTATTTGAAATCAGGCTTGAGACCCAAATCTACCATTTTCCAGTTGTTGGTGCCTCCATGCTTTTCATCGTATATTGGTGATAATAATCGTAACTATCTTCCACAGGTGTTGGGAAAGTGAAGTGACATGATACATTCACAGTGCTTCATGCTTTTCTAGGCACATGGGATATGCCCTGTATACAAGATTGTTGACTTCCTGCCTCCCTTCCTCCTCTTTATCAGGCCTCCTCCCTGGCATGACAGGAGGACAAATAACAGCATAGGAGACTATAGCCTCAAATGCTGGTTGTTTCCAGAAAGTATCTGGCTAATTTATTCCAAAAGGTTTTGCTTCTATGAAGTTTAATAGAGTTGATGAGTATTAAAGGAATCATTTAATCTTCATTTGAATGTGAGCAGTAAATGTGTTTTGGAGATTATATTCATTCCCCAGTGACTCTAAGTACTTTCCTATTCCAAAACTGATTCTCATCCATCAGAGAAAAGGTTTTCAGCTCTGTGGAGTCGCCTGAATGAAACACAATGTCATAATCAAGGTGGCAAAGTTTACCCCTAGTTATACAGACACACCCACTGAGGGTGCCAGTGCAAACATTTGGCTCCTTCCTGACCCATCTATTGTTGTTCTAAACAACATCTTAGCTATTCCTGAATGTATGTATGGCTTCAGGTCTTTGTAAAACAGGCTTCAGAAGCGCAGAACTTTTCTATGGAACATACCTCTCCTCTTGTAAGATGCTGGCTCTTCCATTTTGCTGCCCCTAATGGAAGGTCAGCCCATCCACTAAAAGTTGATCTGCTAAGACTATCAGGGGAGGCATTTTACCAAATGAATTTTAATAGCTTGGAATCAAGTTCAACTCATGAGGTGGGAAAGATAGGAAAAGCTACTTAGTATAAAAAGTGCAAAACTAAATTTTTTACATTCTGTAAGCACTTGGGATGTACATGTTGCTTTGAAAGTATGAAGAATTTGCCTTCTTTTTCCAGGAACAATTCAGTCTTTTTCTAGGCCCAGCATTATCTGAAGAAGGGCTTAGAGTTTAGGGTTTCTTCTTTGTGCTAGTGAAACATTCTTAAATCAGGGCATAATACAGATGGTCTAGTTTATACAATTAGTAGACATTGAGTCCAATGGTGAGGTATGGAGGGCATTTGACCAAGAAAGATGGCAGCCAAAGGTATTTAGTGGACCTCATACCTCCTCACATTGGATCTTATCCTTACAAGCACCTTCTGAAATGTGCCCCTGAGCACACACTGAGACTTGTTTTGTCAAATGGGGGTATATAACCAGGTTTGAAAAACTGACCAAATTCCAATCTCAGTTGGGATTGGAATCCAGACCTTCCTGTGGCCAAAATCTATACTCTTTGTTCCAATACTGCAACACCTGTTGGCTGAGAGGGAAATGATGCAAAGTGTATAGTTGGCTCCAGTACTCATGTGGCCCTGACCAAACTATTTATTTTGTTGGACAACCAGTTCCATCTTCAAAATTGGTATAATAATTTTGATTGACATATGTTATGGGGTCTGGGTTTAGTTCAGTTAGTAGAGTGCCTCACTGCACTCTCCGAGGACTGGGATTCAATCCCCAGTGCTGCAAAAAAATGGGAGAAGGATGTGGCAATCTACTCTTGAGGCAATCCTGAAACAATCAGCCATTGAAAACCCTATGAGGGTCACTATGAGTCAGACTCGACTTGACAGCACCTAACAGCAACATATGTTAAAAGTTTGTTATGAGGAGCAAATGAGAAAGTACATGTATAAATGCTCTAAAGGCAGTTAAGCGCTATTCAAATATAATTCATTTCCATTTATTGATGATGATGATGATGATGATGATGATGATGATGATGATGATGATAATGGTGGCAATCACTAGAACACCAGAGACATCTCGAAGAAGATTTCAAGTAGGGACACTCAGTATGATGATCTTCATGAAGACAACCACAGAATGTGGTATTTGGGAAGCTGCTGTTGCTGAAGCAGAAAGATGACACTAGATACCAGGGAATTAGAGGTGGTGTGGGTTGGGCGGAAATGCATGCATATTTGAGTATTCGCAACTCAGACCAAGAAGAAAGAAAGAAGTCAGTAGCTGAGGGGTCAGCAGTGTTAGAGACCAGCAAGATAGCAAAGGAGAGGGCAGGGGAGAAGCTGGCTGAGACTTCAGCCCTGAGCAGCAGTGAGATGTGAGTGTCTTTGTTAGCTGTCAGATTTAGGTCATATTTTTGAACAATGAGCAAGCAGCCTTATGCCAAAACCATCTGGGCCTGCTCTGGGACAAGCCTCCAGCTGCAAGAGTACATGGAGGTGGAGTCTTAAAATATTTATGGATTTCAGATACATGGCCTCTGGAGCTCCAGGAGGCAAAAGCACATTCCAGATGCATAAAGGCTGAGCAGCAGTGTGTGATATGCCACAGGAAGCTCTGGTTAAGACAGTCCTAGTTGAGGCTGGGTTGCTGCAAATGGAGGTGAGGAGTCCGGGAGCCTCAGGGCAAGCAGATTTCAAGCATGTTCTCAGGTAAGCAGAGTCTGAGGTGACTCCTCATGTTGCTTTTTGCAGAAATCCCACAGAAAGATCCAGGCTTGAGGGGTTTATTTAAGGTAGTTACATTAACATTCTCTTGTAAAAGTATGAGTGTAGCTGTCTGTTGGCTCTTTTCCTCCTATTAAAAGTTGAACTCAGTAGGGTGAGAGAAATAGGTTACTCTTGTTTCCAAAGGTACTAGAATGAATTCCAGCACTTCACTGGTTTCTGTTATGTAAGAGGCAGGTTGTTCCCAGTAGCTGGGGTGGCAGCAATGTCTTTGGCCCCAGACCTTGGTCTCAAGCCTTCAGGCAGAGAATTTACAAAGGACTGACTGTAAGAAAGTATAAAAGGCCACAGTCTGCTGAAGGTGGGGAACTTTTGTCTTTGAGCCACCTGGGGATTCTCAGGTGTGACTTTGATCTGCCTGTGACATTGATAAGGCATCCCTTCTTCAGACACATTATCTCTCCACTTTCCATATCAGCCCTTCACAGCTGGAAGAGTAGCAGGGGCCTTGAAGAGGCCATGAGGGGGATGCTCTTAGAAGGGAAATCTGAAATAAGGCATTTTGTGATTTCAGTCAACCTCAGCTGCTGCCAGGTAAAATAGAGATGTAAGTAGGATGGCAGGTTCACTGAAAGTGAGGCCTGCCCTCAAGGGAGAAAGGAGAAACATCCCATGTAGTCCTTCCTGGTGAGGACACAGGACATGATGGACCCTTGAAAGTGTGAGGATAGCCTTTACCCATAAACTTGATGTGGGGCGCCACCTCCCAGTCCGGCCTGGAGGTTCAGATGGGTGGTGTCGCCATGCACACAGATACTAAACACAATTCACTCAGGACCCTTGGGTTTGGGGCATGGACTCCTGCAGCCCTCGCGATGCTGGCGGAGATGGGAGAAAGGAAAAGCCTCAGGAGTTTTTGCCTTCCAGGGGCAAACACCCATGTTGGTGGTCTCAGTGGTCACAAGGAGAGAGTTCTTGCTTCGTTGGTGATCAGATGGAGAGCAGGTTCTTTCCTTGTTGATGGTCACAGTGGGAGAGCATTCTTTCCTCAATGAAGGTCTGGGAGAGAGCAGGAAAGCTGTTTCCTCATCGGTAGTCCGGGCAAGAACAGGTAAAAAAGGATTGAGCTGCCACAGCACAGCTCCTTATATAGCTCGCCCACAATGGCCTGAGCCAATCAGCTTTCAGTCCAATTGTCCAATCAGGGAAGGGTTTTTTATAAACGTGCAACCAAGTTACTTTCATTTTCCCTAGATTTCTAATTTACAAACCAGATATTCAAAAGCCGTTTTCCCAGTTTGGGAGTTTTTACCAATTTCCTCCCAATTTTTCCCTACACTTGAGATATTTAGTTCTCAAGGGTAGACCTTCTATACAAGAAAGACCAGAGGGCCCAAAGAAACAAATGGTACTCTGAATCCTCAACACTGTAAATATTTTCCTGCAGCCACTGGAAATGGCTGCAATGATGATGATCTCTAAAGAAAGGAGAACAGAGATCCTGGTTCTCAGCTTCTGGAACCCAGTTCACCTTTCCACTGCTCCTGTGTATCTGTTCTACTTTTCAGGGTGCTTTGAGAATGCATGTGGAAAACTTGCACAGCAGCCATGATTTCAATGTGTCATAACATTAGCAGCTGAATTCATCCACTGGCAGTGACTTTAAGGAACTCTTAACAACATTCTGCTGCTCAAGTCCCGTTTCTGTGCATATTTCTCTCTCCTGGGGTCTTGGAGCTCAGCTCTTACAGTATGTAATATGGAGCATCCTCTATATCTATCTATACAAGGGTTGATTTCTGGTGTTTCTAGTTGAAGATCCCTGGCTGATATCCATGTTTATTTTGCATTCATTCATTCAGCCATCATTTATCCAGAACCACCATTTGCCAGGCACAGATATCATTCAGATAAAGCACAGCCTCTACCTTCCAGATACAAGAAGAAGTGCTACAATGGAGTTACTAAGTGAGATCTAGGGAAGCAGAGAAGGTGCAAGTGGCTTAGACTTGGTGGAGTCAGAGAAGGCTTCCAGAGGAGAGGATGCCTGAGTTAAGTTTTGATGAACAGATAGAGGCAGCCCATGTATATTCAAGGGGCAAAAATCCATTCCTTTTAGGCAGGAAAGCATTGTGCAAAGGCCCCAAGGTATGTATAAACAGGACACCTCTGAAGCACCACTATCAAGTTAGTGGGAACATACAGACGTGGAAATGTGATAGGAGCAACAGCTTAAAGAAGTTGGCAGAAAGATGCCAGACCAACGTGTGTATAGTAGTCTCCCTACAGCTTACTCATGGTTTCACTTTCCAGTTTCATTTACCTTTAGTAAATCATGGTCTGAAAATACCAAATAGAAAATTCTAGAAACAACTCATAAGTTTTCAGTTGTGTACTGGGCTGGGTAAGCATGATGAAATCTCTTGCTCTGTACCACCTGGGATATGAATCATCCTTTTTTCCAATGTATCCACTCTATATATGTTACCCACTCATTAGTCACTGAGTAGCCATTCTAGTTATCAGACTGACTATCTCAACATAATAGTGTTTGTGTCCAAGTAACCCTTACTTTACTTAATGCAATATTTTTTGTCTTATTTTTAGTCATTGTTGCTAATCTCTTACTGTACCTAATTGATCAATTAAACTTTGTATGTATAGTAAAAATATTATACACACACATATAGTTCAATTATATCTGCAATTTCAGGCATCTACTGGGGGTCTTAGAATGTAATCCCTCATGAATAACAGGACCCTAATGTACTGGTGATTAGCTAAAGAGGAGTCACTGAAAAGTTAACACAGAATGCTTTGGTCATGTTTACATTTTATAAAGCTGTTCTGGCCCCAACTACAGAGTGATTTGAGAGAGGCCTTGGTGGAGGAAGAGGGACCAAGGTACAAGGATGGAGGTCTAAACCAAATCATTTGTCATGAGCATCAGAGAGCTAAGGTTTAGATCAAGGACGGGGGCATTTAGAAGGAGGACTATTTAGAATATGCCCATCTGGACAGGGGGAAGTTAACGAAGAAACAGCAAGAAGATGAAGTCGCACTGTACTCTTTCTCCTTTCTCATGTCCTACATCTAATCTGACCATGTCATTTTTCTGATTAAGATCTTTTCATGACTTCCCTTAGCTTCCCTTAGCTAGGAAAAAGTTCAAATTCATAAGTTAATCAAATAAAACCTTTTCTAATCTTATTCTTAACAACCTTTGTGCTAGCAGGAGCAGGGGAAAGATTTGCTTGTTTCTTTCCCCATTTTTTTGCTTTGAAATTTTTCAAACCTAAAGAGAAGTTGAAAGAACAGCACAAGGAATAGCTCTGTATGCTTCTCCTAGATTCACCAATTGTTACATCTGCTACATTGCCTCCTCCCTCCTCTCCTTCTTGTTTTCAATGTATACATATTCATACATATTCATACATATATACATTTTTAACTGGACTATATGTAAGTCATAGATATCATGACACCTCATCTCTAGATACACTGATGTATATCTCCTGAGAGTAAGGACATTCTCCTACAAAACTGCAACACCTAGGACATTTAAAATTGATCCAATAATGTCACATATTCATGGTTCACATTTAAATTTCCCCAGCTCTCCCAAATATATGCTTAATGGCTTCTAAAAACTAGAATACAAGGATGATGGGTTGCATGCCGTGGTTATATCTTTTTAGTCTCCTTTAATTTACAACAGTTTCCCCTGCCTTTGTCTGTCTTTCATGACAGCTAAGGTTTAGCTGAATTGTTCTAAGAGTCCAGGCCAGTTGCCTTGTAGAATGAACCACAATCTCAGTTTATCTAGAAGTTTTTTCATGATCAGATTCAGGGTGTACACTTGGGGTGAGAATTCTGCATAGGTTTTGTTATATCCTTCCTGATGTGTTGCTTCAGGAGATACATAATCACTATTTGTCCTAAGTTTGATCTTTCCACAATAAAGGCAGTTTCCCCTCTTTGTAATTAATCAGTAATTTGGAGGGCTGATACAATGTAACTGTGTAAGTCTCTTGTTCTGAACATCTCACCAGTGTCCTCTATCAATGATTGGTATTGTTAGGTGCCATCAAGTCGGGTCCAACTTATAGCGACCCTATGTTTAACAGGACAAAACACTCCCCAATACTGTGCCATGCCCAGCACTATGTCAGTGCTTCCCTGTTATTCATAAGGTTTTCAATGGTGATTGTCTTGGGAGTGGGTTGCAGGGTCATTCTCCCTATCCTGCAGCACCTGGTATTCCCAGGTGGTCTCCCATCCAAGGACCAACCAGGCTGACCCTGCCTAGCTTCTGAGATCAGACAGGATCAGACGTTAGGGTGCTAGGGCTATAGACCTATTAATGATAATTGCCTGAATCTGTTATTCTTTGATTAGTTGCAAAATATTGCTTTTGTAAATCTATTATTTCTTGTATATTTATTAGCTGGCATTCATCTGTAAAGAAGAATGTTTCCTCCATATTTCACATCCCCTTCACCTTCTACAAAAAGTGTTACTTGTCATACAATTACTATAGTATACTTATATGTAGTTTTAACATAATAATTGAACCCTACAAAAAATATATATATAATAATTTCTTGCTCTCATTATTCTTTATGATGTTCTAATTGTCCTAACTTTGGCCAATGGAATCCCCTTTGAGCAGATCATGTCCTTTCATCACAATGCACAGTAGACTTTAAGCACTTCTTTGTTTGTCTGACATAATATTATTTTCCAGTAGAGTAAAGATGATGAGTTATTTTTGGACATGCTACATTTGAACTTGACATGCCTTTCTAATATCTAGTGTCTAATGGGCATGTAGTCAGGAGATACCAATCCCTGGAGAAAGACATCATGTTTGGGAGAGTGGCAGGTCAACGCAAAAGAGGAAAACCTTCCACCAGATGGATTGACACAGTGTCTGCAACAATGGACTTAAACATAAATAAGATCATGTACCTAGCACAGAATCAGGAAGTGTTTCAATCTGCTGTACATAGGGTTGCTATGAGTCGGACTCGACTTGACAGCACCTAACAACAGCAACAACAATCGGTAATTATGCATACAGCCATCTACATTAGATACTCACTCTATATTTTTATCACACCTCATACATACCTCTTTAGCTTTGTTTTCAATGTGTTTGAAAGGTGATATTTTCTTTTAACAGACTAGACATCCCCCTCTCATCCATACTGCAGTTTTGGAAGGGGAAAGATAAATTGTTGGTGGACTTCTGGCTGTCTCTGCCATAGGGAGTAATTGGTTTGCCAATTATTAGTCTCCAAGAAAGATGTGAGAAAGATGATACATTGAGAAAGATAAGAAATGATCAGAGCTTCGATTTAGATATATTTTAATCTAATTTCCACATTTGTATTATATACAGATTTCATAACATACAAAGTAAGTATAGTAATGCATATGTATCATCTATAAATAAGTAACTATATACACAGAGGGATCCATGCCTGATTTTTAAAATGATAAATAAAAATATCTTCAGAACCATGGTATAAATGCAAGTGAATCTACGGATTGAAAGGATTCATGTACAGGATGTTTACAGAATAAGAAGAGCAGAGGTTCTCGAGTGAAAGCACAATGAACTCCCCACCTTTAGGAAATGAGAAAAAGACTAGTGTAGACACCAAAAGGAGACTAAGACAAAATTAGCTAAGAAACAGAAGAAAAACCTAGAAAAGTGATCTCACCAAAGCTTGCAGAAGGATTGAAGTGCCAGCAGTTTTGCATCCCCAAAGAGAGGCTACAGAAGAGGGTCCTGAAATGTATCCAATGGATATGGCAATTTGGAGGGCATACTAGTACTGACTGACTGCAGTGGCCTGGGAAGGAATGTCAGGAGGTATGCAGAAAGTGAGGACAACTCAAGAACTATGGCTGTGAAGGGAAGGAGACAGCTATATCAGATCCTGGAAGAGATACAAAAGCAGTCAGCATGATAGTCAGTTTTGCTGCTATGACAAATACAATCCAGCTGTGAAGTCAGAATATGATCTGGGCATTTGAGAGACCTGTCAAGTAAAGGAGACAGAGGCTGGAGGAGTCTGCCTTGACATGGCTAGAGGCAGAACACAGCACAAATACACTTTGGAGCATGTGTTTGGACAGCACAGTGCCAGGCACACAGTATGTACTCAACCTTCAGTTCCCCTTCTCTACAGTTGGGCCCATAGCCTGCAGCCATAGCCCTGTGGCATCTGATCCCGTCAGATCTGGGAAGCCAAGCAGGGTCGGACCCGCTTCCCAGGTCGAGACCACCTGGGAACACCAGGTGCTGTAGGCTTGGGAGACAGACCCGGCAACCCACTCCCAAAAATCAATCCACCATTGAAAACCTTATGAACAGCAGAGAAGCACTGACAGTAGTGTTTCACCTGCTGTATGCAGGGTCACTATGAGTCAGATACCGACTCGACGGCACTTAACAACAACAACATAGTTGTGCCCAGTCTGAGTTGTTCCACCATTACCCCTTACATGGCTTGAACTGGCCTGGAGCAAACCTGTGAAAGCCCCTGTTCTGTCTTTAGCATAGCCTATCTTCCATCTGGAGTCCTTTCCTACTCCATTGAAGTGTCATCTCACTCCAGGGCACATAGTCCTGTTCTGTGCCCACCTGGCCCTGTCCATTCCTCCTCATCTGAGCAGAGTTTTCACTCTGGACCCTCCCTGTACTTGGATTCCAGCAACATTGGCTGCTCTGGGGAAACTTGCTCCCTGCTGGATGATAACAAGCTAAAAGGTGAGCTTGCAGTGTGCTTCCAAGAAATGCACTTTTGCCCTGTTTCAGGTGAGAAGGGATAGAAAGGGTCCAAGTGTGTGGGTCAGAGAAGTTCTTCCCTTTCCTACATGTAAGGCCTGGGGCAAATGCTCAGACTTGTCAGGCCCAGTTTCCTCACGCTTCAATCAGGGAGGATGATGTCAATATCTATCCTGCAGATCACTACAAGAATTAAGTGAAGTAATATTGAAACAGTACTCAACATGCAATAGTAAATTTTGTAATAGATTCATTCATTTGCCAAATATACGTTGAGCATGTATTTTGAGTCAGACATTGTCCAAGCACTGGAAATATGGTGGAGGGAAGAAATAAAAGAGCAAATCCTTGCCCTCACAGAGTTTGCATTGCAGGGAGGAAGAGGGAAAGTAAGTAAATAAATATGCAATACAATGTCAGACAATAATATATCCTATGAAGAAAAGTAAAGCTGGGTGGAAGGTAGGGAATGGATGGGAAGGTGAGCTGAGATAGGTGCTGGGAAAATCTCCCTGAGTTGCTGATGGTGAGTAGCCACCTAAATGAAGTGAGAAGCCCTAAGCTGTGTGATGATGGCACTGGGAGCATTCCAGGCAGAGGGAACAGCAAATGTGAGGGCTCTCAAGTACAAGCATGCTAGGAGAGCACCGTGATGGTGGGGGAGGGAGTAAAAGGTGATGAAATCATAGAAGTAGGCAGAAGATGGGTTATTTGAGTCTTGAGGGCCACTGGAATAATTATTTTATTTTATTTTACTTTATTTTATTCTAAAGATGTTAGATAACATTGTGTTACCAGGGAGACATGGGGAGTGCACATGAGTGGATCCAGAGCTTAGGTCCAAGAACTGTCAGCAAAACCTTGGGTTTTGTATTTGACATATAAATGTATTCATGCCCAACATAGAAGTTATAGTTGAGGATATGTTGTTGTTTGGTACCGTTGAGTCTGTATCTGACTCATCGCGACCCTGCATACAACACTATTGTCAGTGCTTCTCTGCTGTTCATAGGGTTTTCAGTGGCAGATTGATTTTTGGGAGTAGGTTGCTGGGTCCATCTCCCAAGCCTACAGTACCTGGCGTTCTGAGGCGGTCTCCCATCCAAGTACTAACCAGGCCCGACCCTGCTTACCTTCTGAGATCTGACAGGTTCCAATGCCACAGTGGCACAGCTGCAGGCCTCTAATTGCATAGGAGTTTTCAAAGCAGTTCTGCATGTATTATCTCACTCACAGGGCTATGGCTACAGGCATAGTAGAGGATATAGACAAGGTTTATTAAAAGATAGTACATTTTAAAGGAATAATCACAGGGAAAACTGAGGTATCTAGAAGCTTAGGTAAACCTGGAAAGGGAACTTGGAAAACCCTGGGTTCTCTTGGTGACTCTCAGCAGAAGGAGGTTTCTATTTGGACCTGACTCTATGGCACCTAACAACAACAACATTCTCCAGGGGAAGGTAAAGTCAGGGAGGACAAGAGAGTTAAGCAGGCTTTTAGAAGGAAAAGTGCCTTAAATAGACAGAAGATGGTGGGCCTGAGAGAAGAGAGAGGCATGCATGGGGTGCTGGAGAGAGAAGCAGAGGGCAAAGACCAGAAGAAGAGGGAAAAACAGAAGGGAGAGAGAGAGAAAGCAGGAGAGTGAGAGGGAGAAACAGAGGGAGAGGAGGGGAGAGAGAAGAGAAGAAATGAAAGAGAAGAGAGGCAGAGCACTCACACAAGCATGGGCGCATGTTCCCTCTACTTTTACTCAAACTATGGTATGCCCAGTGTGATGTTAGCCGCAGGTGCCCAGCTCTATTAGTCCAGTGTGATGTGAGCCTTAAGGTGGGATTTCAGGCTCCACCTGGAGCAGCAGCTTGTTGTGGATCAGAATGTATGAAGCCTAGGATCTTTGTTTTGTAAAATGGCTCAGTGGTTTGGATTAGGGTGTGAGGCCCATTAGAAAGTGTCCTTCTAATGTTTTCAGAGGTGCACATGGCTTCATCCATCATGGCCAAATGGCAGGAGCCATTTTCAATCCCTTTTGCCTCCATATTGCCTGCTAATGTCTAAGCTAGCTACCTAACAAATTGCATAGTGAGAACAAAGAGAAATGATATGATTTATTTTTTAAATGATCCCTCTGGTTGCTATCAGGAAGGTGGACTATAGGGCAGACAGGAATGGCGGAGGGAGACCAATTAGGAGGCTTTTGCAGGCATGCAGGCAGGAGATACTGGTAACTTGAACCAGGACAGGAACAGTGTAGACATGGCTAGAAGTGGTCAGATTCTGGATTTGTTTCAAAGTTAGAGCTGGAAGCATTTGCTGAGCTGTGAGAGGAAATGGAAAGAGCAAAATCAAGGACAATGCAAAGGCTTTAGGCAGAAGTAACTAAGCAAATGGTAGTTGATATGGTTTGAATATTTGCCCAGTGTTCATGTGTTGGAAACAATAGCCAGCCCAAGACTGTTGGGAGGTAACGACTATAAGAAGTAAGTAGGTCTTGAGGGCTCTGCCTTCATGATCGCATTAGTGCTATTATTGTGGGAAAGAGTTAGTTACCACAAGAGTGGGTTCCTCATGAAAAGGATGAATTTATCCCCCTCCCTCACCATGGGTGCTATCTTGCCCTCTTGCCTGCCACCATGGGATGACATAGCAAAAAGCCCCACCAGATGCAAACTCTGCAACCCTGGACTTGGCAGCTTCCAGAAGCATGAGTCAAAATTTCTTTTCTTTGTAAATTACTCAGCTTGCAATATTCTGTTATCATTGTGAGATGCTGTCAAGTCGGGTCTGACTCATGGCAACCCTATGTACAACAGAACTAAACACTCCCTGACACTGTGCCAAGCCCGGCACTATATCAGTGCTTCTCTGCTATTTATAGGGTTTTCAATGGCTGAATTGTTTCAGGATTGTTTCCAGAGTGGGCTGCCAGGACCTTCTCTAATTTTTGCTGTGCTGGGGATGGAACCTAGGGCCTCAGAGAGCAACACTCTACCAACTGAGCTAAACCCCATCTCAACAACAGTATTCTGTTATAGCAATGGAAAACAGACTAAGACAATATCATCATTTTTTTGATTGGGCATATTAGATATTATCAGCAGCAGCAACATCTTGACATTGAATTCTATTTAATTACTATCTGGGATAGCCTCGAGAAGATATGTGCTCCAAAACCATGATGAGGTTTAGTAGGAAAGCAGAATGTTCCTTCGGAAAGGTTATCTGCCCTCTAACCTTGGAAACGTTGAGGCGTTGTTTGTATAAAGGAGGCCTCCTTTCCTTGCCCCAAACAAAAAGCTAACAAAAGGATCCTCTTCAAAAGAAGGCCCTAAGGGTGGGACCTCTAAGGCAGGCCAGTCCATATTTCTGAGGCAGCCTGCTTCTCCTCAGTCCCACCAGCAGTTGCCAAGAGCAGCCTCCTCAGACCTGGGGTGACGCTGGCCCTCCGATCTTTAGCTTCCTTCTATGGTCGGCTGCAGAAGTTCTGATTTGCTGATATATTAGTTCAGGTTCCTTAGAGTGACCACTGGGGCTGGGATTTAGCTCAGTTGGTAGAGCGCTGTGCTGCAGTCTCTGAGGTCCCGAGTTCAATTCCCAGCACCGCAAAAATGGGAGAAGGACCTGGCAATCCACTCCCAAGGCAATCCCGAAATAGTCAGCCATTGAAAACCCTATGAGGGTCGCTATGAGTCAGATACCGACTCCCCAGCACCTAACAACAACAACAAGAGTGACCACTGGACACTTGCTCATATGTGAGTCCCAAGGTGTCAAGGAAAAACTGGGGAAGCATGAGGTCTATGGGGTTTTTTTGGTGTGTGTGTTTGTGTGTGTGTGTGTGTGTGTGTGTGTGTGGTACTGGGAGTTGAACCCATGGCCTCACGCCTGCATGCTTTGCAAGTGCTAGACCACTGAGCTGCACCCCCAGCCCATTTTTTTTTTTTTTTACTTTTTTGAAACAGGGTCTCTCTAAGTTTTGCAGACTGCCTCTGGTCTCCAACTTGCGATTCTCCTGTCTCTGCCTCCCGAGTCGCTGGGATTACAGGCATGCAGCACCACGCCCAGCTATGGTGTTTCTTGAATGGAAATGGAGTCAAAGAAAACTGCCCTCCATTCCAGAGCTTCAAGTGTGCCTTGCTACAGGATGCCTTACCTCTATGCTCTGGCCAGGGTCTCAGCCCCTGACTTGGTGGCCTTGAATTGCCCATGGCTCTCTTGAGGGCTCCTTCCCTCTTCTACATTTCCCTTGTGCCACTGCTATTGGTGCTGCTCTTATCCTGGGCATTTTCCATTCCTCAGCCCACCTGACTTCTTGGCAGCATTTGACACTGATGGCCACCCTCTATCATGAAACTTACTTTCCTCTAGCATCTCTTACTTCTGATCTACTTTGCTCACTGATAGCTACCAGGCTCCTTCCTTTATGGCCATCTCTTAAAGGTTTTTCCTAAGAATTCTGACCTCATCCCTCTTTCCGCCTCCACCATTCCCACTATTTTGATCACAATCTGTCTTTGTCTCAACCTCTTCCAGCCCAGATCTCTCCCTTGAGTTTCAGATCCTACAACTACCTGGAATCCCAACACCCTCTCAAGTGCAGCATGATAAAAATGTGCTCATCACCTGCATCTGGAAATCTGCTCCCAGCCTTTGTCTCTGAAAACAATGAATTGCTCCACTCTCCCTCCCTAGAATCCCTCAAGCCTGACCCCTGCACACTGTCCTTGCCTCTTCCTCCTCCACTCCCCATAGCAATCACTCACCGAATTTGTTCAGTCTACAGAATTTTCCCTGGAAACATGAACTTCTCTCCAACTACATCTTCTCCCAGACAGACCCACAGCTTCACTGTATTCCCTTCTCAGGTTCTTTGTTGTTGTTGTTAGGTGCCATCAAGTCGAGTCTGACTCATAGCAACCCTCATAGGGTTTTCAATGGCTGACTGTTTCGGGATCGCCTTGGGAGTGGGTTGCCACGTCCTTCTCCCATTTTGCTGTGCTGGGAATCGAACTCAGGACCTCAGAGACTGCAGAGCAGCACTCTACCAACTGAGCTAAATCCCAGCCCTCTCAGGTTCTTAGGCCCAGCTATTCTGAGGTTTTCTTTTGCCTTCAGGTCTGAAACCACTCACCATGCTACTTCCTCTCTCTGTAATACTTTAATCCTGTCTGTCTCACCATTTCCACTTTGCTGACTAATTCCTCTTCCTCCAAGTCTCAGCTTCAATGGCACCTCCTTTGAGAAACCTTCCCTGATCTCTTTGCCCAGAGCCCAAGACTAGATGGGCACCCTGTTCTGAGCTTTCATTGTACCGTTAGTGCCTCTTTTGTTGCCTGACTTCCACTTAAGCTGTATGTTTGCTCTTATTCATCATAATACTCCCTGCATTCCGGAAAGTGCCTGGCACATAAGGACGTGAACAGAACAAGTCAAAGCAGCTGATTCTCAGCACACCTTTAAATGTGGGACTAGTCCAGAACGTGGAGCATGGTGGGTTCATGGGAGACTCCTAGTATAGGGCTTTCTCTCCATACTATGTCTGGCCTCAGCACAGAAGACCCAGCAAGCACTGTCTTGCTGTTGTTAGGTACCATCGAGTTGTATCTGACTCATAGTGACCCTCACAGTGTTTTCAATGGCTGATTGTTTCAGGGGTGGACTGCCACATCCGTCTCCCATTTTTGTGGTGCTGGGGATTGAACCCAGGTCCTTGGAAAGTGCGGAGCAGCACTCTACCAACTGAACTAAACCCCACTGCCTCGCAAGAACTCTAGACACCTGTAAACTCCCTTCATCTGGGTAGATGACCCTTGCCGGCAGGTGCACAGTAATCAACCTCAATCACCTGGCATATTGTAAGTGCACATATATTGATGCTAAGTGGCACTATTTGGCTCAGTAATCTCTGGTCTATGGAGGAAATAGGAAAATGGAACCTGTTTCCAAAATTTTGTCAATGGAGACTGGAACCTCCTTTCTCATTCCTTTAGCTAGCAGATCACACATCCTTAATATGGCATTTGTCATGCTGGTTTGCAATTATTTATGGGAGCTCTTCAAGAGCTGGGACCAGATTTACTTGATTTTACTCATCTCTTACGCCTCAGTTGTTGGCACAGAGTCTGGCACAGAGTAGGGGACCATAAGAGTTCAGTGCATGAATATCTCAGGTATATTCTGCTTTGCTATTGGATGCAAGTCAGGAGTGGTGGTGATGAATTACTGCCAGAACCCCTTCTGATACCAGGAGCCCTTGCCTGCATTCTCTCAGTGCTGGGCATAGAGGACATGCCACAAACTCCTTTCATGACATGCTGGCGCCACTAAGTACCTAATAACTACTTAGTTTGTGATGCAATATTATCAGGGCAAAGTGTGATGCAAGGAGCTCCCGGTAACACCCAGGATGAAGGAAGTCATGCAAGAGGAGAGAGGGTGGGTGCCTCTGAACCAGCTCCAGAGCTTTAAGAGCTTGTGTTCCAGGAAATCCACCTGGGTGTTTCTGCCTCCGTGAGTTTCGCAAACCTATGTGAACTATCAGGAAAGGAACTCAGAGCCTGGGCCTCCTTCCTTCTCTATAGTATTGGGGCAGAGGGAAACCTGCACCCAATGGATTGCCCTTTAGCAGGAAGTAACTGTATAAGTGATTTGAAATTGGGAAAGAAACTGCCCTTAAACATGCTCCCATCCCCTGAGCTATAATTCCTTTGGCCAGGGATGCAGCCAAAAGAAATGAGGTATCTTAGGTTGGACTTCCTCAGAAGCACAATTTGAGTCAGAGACTGGCATGCAGGAAGCTTATTGGGAGCACCCTTGGGAGCAACACCTAAATCAGGAGGGAGGGAGGCCAGCAGGATGGAGCACAGGGAAAAAGTTGACCTGCAATGCTGTTGGGATGGAGGCCTCAACTGATTCCTCAGGGAGCCCGGATGGCCTTGCAGTATTGTCCTGAACAAGGAGGCGGGACTTTGGCACTGCTTCCCGGCCCCAGGAAGGAGGTATGACCTAAGGCATAAAAAAAGAGCTTCTGTCTGCTGAGAGCAGACCCCAGAAAAGAACTTAGATGACATCTGGGCATCGTAGTGTCTACTACAGGAGGCCAGAAATGCAAATACACCTGAGAAAAACAACAGGCCGATTTCCACTAATATTGAGGACTAAATGAGTGATTTCGGAGCCTTTTGGGACAAAGTTTGGATCAGAGTCATGGAAGTGGATCAGAGGTTGAAAGGAACAGGACCAAGGTCAGGGAAGAGGAGAAGATGGAGGGGCAAGGAAGGCAATGTCTCCTCAGACTCCGTAGCATAGCTCCTTGCCCTCTGGGGGGGCCTTGGGTAGAAGCTTACCTTCCTTCCAGCTCTTTCACTTGGACTTTTAATACCTGGAGAGCCAACATCAACTGGAAGCTTCAGTCTTCAAGGGGGAAAGGACAAAACATACCATATCTATATTTGCAGCTAAAAATGACCTCTTCATTAATATGAAAAAAAGTTTTAAGTCAATATCAGAATCTCAGAGGCTGGAAGGAGTAAGTTCAACCCATTCATTTTACACAGGAGGAAACCAAGTCAGGGAGTAGAAGTGACTTGTCCAAGGTCACCCAAATGGTTAGTGTCCACATCAAAAATAAGCCCACCGCCAGGTGCAGTGGCACATACCTGCAGTCCCAGTGGCTCGGGAGGCAGAGGCAGGAGGATAGCAAGTTTGAGACCAGAGGCAGTCTGTGTAATTAGGTGAGACCCTGTCTCAAAAAAGTAAAAAAAAAAAAAAAAAATAGGGTTGGGGGTGCAGCTCAGTGGTCCAGCACTTGCCGAGCATTAAAGCATGAGACCCTGGGTTCAACCCCCAGTACTGGGAAAAAAAAAGGCCCAAAGTCCTTGATTCCTGGTTCAGTGTTCGTTCACAATACCCAGCTCCTACAAATCTACACAGAACTGCCTGTCTTCCTAAAAGCAACTCCAAACTCAGGCCGACTCCACATTTTCTAAACCAGTTCTGTCTAAGCCGGCTCTCTCTGTAGGAAGACCCTGTCCTCATGGGGTCCTGTCACTGCTGCTCGCCAGTGCCAGCGGAAGGCCCACCAGCCTGAGTCTTCGGAGACATTTGCATTTGGGTGCAAAGGGCGGATGGTCTTGGACTCACAGCTGAAGGTTTTCTGGGGTGGAAATTAAAGTGGCAGCAGGAAGCTGAATGCGACCTAATTAGCAGTTTGGTCTCTGAGGCTGACCTCCTTTCGGGAAAGCCTGCGCTCATAGGAGCACAAAGCAACTGTTGCCTCTTCCCTGCCTAGCCAGGTGGGCTCCTAGCCGTGCCAGCCCAGCCTGGAAAGAAGTCTCACCTCGCCCCCTGGAGCTCTCCATGGATGGGTCAGGAAAACAAGCACTCCTCTCAGTAGGAAACCCTCACAAAGGGGGGGAGAGAGCAGACAAAAGCCTTTCATATCTCTTGGGGGAGGGGGAGGCTTGCTGCCTTGAAAGGAGCTCAGGAGGTGGCTGGCAGGGGGCGGGGTGCAGAGGGCAGCACTGTGGCCAGTGGCCTTGGGAAGGCATGGTAGCACACCTGTTGTTGTCCGCTGGGACCACATGTGCAGGTGACCCCAGGAGCTCCAGCTAAACAGGTGAGGTGTGTAATTAATCCATTGCTGAGTGTTATTGGAGCTCACTGCTGTGCCGATTCTTCCTGGCAGTTCTCCCAGCCAAAAAAAGGGAGGTTCGGCAGCCTGCTAGTGGCAGGGGAGGCGACAGCTCTGGGAGCAAGGACAGGGATGGAAGGATTGAGACATCAGGTCCAGGAAGGGAAGCTACTTATTAAGGGACGCTTGTTCCTAGGGCCGAGGGGAGGACAATGTCTGAATTTCCTTCCCATCAGGAAGGGAGGTCTATCTGGTTCCTGCCTTGGTCCGCCTTGGTCCTTGGAGGCTGGCTGAACTGTGAGCAGTGTGGAGGATGTTTGCCCAGAAGCCAGGATTTCATCTCTGCATTAGACTGGGCTGCTTCCTGCCACCTGGTTTCTCATCTGATGTGTAGCTCTTGTACCCGGCGGCTCGACCCCAGAAAAAATACTCCAAGACACAAATGGATTGGGAGCAGAAAAGTTTATTTAGACTGGCCAGCTGGCTACTTTCAGTCCTGGGAGTGGACTTTCAGAAAGCAGCAAGTGATTCACAGTGATTAGGGGCTTTATAGGATAGGGGCAGAGAAACAAGGCTACAGAAGCGAGAATTCTTTAGCGGTTAAGGGAGGGGGTCCAGAGTAATTTTTCAGTTCTCAGCAGTCAGCCTTATTCACAGGAATTCCAGTCATCAGCTCTCTGGTTAGTTTATCATGTATGACCTTCTCTGTGACACAGTTTCCCTTATCAAAGGACCTTGAGGCCTGGCTGGGGCTGGTCTGCAAAGTGCCAGTGGGATCATGACAACCCTTTTTCTGTAAACTTTTTTTGTTTCCACATAGCCAATGGCTTTCACTTCATACTTCACATAAGTGACCTAGCATCAGCTGAAGCAGGGATCTAGCAGCCTCCCAGAGCATAAGGAGCAACCCTTTCGTAGCTCTTAGTAAGCTCCTGTTCTAAGCAGTAAGGTCCTGTTCTAAGCACTGGACATATATTTTCTCATTGAGTCTTCACAACAACCTTATGAGATAGGTGCTATCGTTATCTTTATTTGATAGATGAGGTAAAAGAGCCACAGAGAGGCCAACTAACTACCCAAAGTAGCACAGCTCAAAAGAGGTAAATGTGAAATTCCAGCATAGGGTCTGGCTCCAGAGCTTGTGTACTCAGCTGTTGCACCACGCAACCTCTTCCTGGGGTCATGATTCCCAGATCACACGCCTAGCACTCATGGAACAAGAACTTTTCTTGGTATTTCAATCCCCATATCCACTTGCTATGGACGTTTCCATTTCTGCTACATAGATTTAGATTATCCAGTGGAGATGCACTGTGGTTTGGATGTAGTTTTTCCCCTCCAAAATTTGTGTTGAAATATGGCCTCCAGTGTAACAGGGCTAAAATGTGGCGAGACCTTTAAGAGGGGTTTGGGTCCAGGAGCCTCCACTCTCATGAAGACATAAATGGACTGGGTTAGCTGTCTCAAGAGCAGGTTGTTATCAAAGTAAAGTTGGCTTCCTTGGCTTTCTCTTGTTTCCTTTCTTGACACATGCCTCCTTCTCTTTATTCCCCATGAGATGAAGCAGTGCAAGGCCCTCACTAGGTGCCAGTCCCGTGCTCTTGGACTTCCCATCCTCCTGCAGAGGGAGCTCCATGGCATCCAATCCCGTCAGATCTCGGAAGCTAAGCAGGGTCGGGCCTGGTTAGTCCTTGGATGGGAGACCACCTGGGAACACCAGGTGCTGTAGGCTTGGGAGAAGGACCCGGCTACCCACTCCCAAAAATCAACCCGCCACTGAAAATCCTATGAACAGCAGAGAAGCACTGACAATAGTGTTTCTCCTATTGTACGTAGGGTCGCTATGAGTCAGACACCGACTCCATGGCACCTAACAACAAGTACATGGTATTTTGTTGTAGTAACAGAGGATGAACTACGACAAGGGGATTTGCTGGCTCTTTTAAACACGAACTTGGCATACCTTTCACATTCTTGGGAACCTTTCATTTGGAAAATCCTGCAGGGAGGGGGTTAC
>VMDO01020716.1:0-36913 GCA_007922755.1 Pedetes capensis
CATGTAGTCAGGAGAGAACAATCCCTGGAGAAGGACATCATGTTTGGAAGAGTGGCAGGTCAACGGAAAAGAGGAAAACCCTCCACCAGATGGATTAACACAGTGTCTGCAACAATGGGCTTAAACATAAATAAGATGGTTTGCCTGGCACAGAATTGGCAAGTGTTTCGATCTGCTGTACATAGGGTCACTATGAGTCAGACTCGACTCGACAGCACCTAACAACAACAACAGACTCCTGTAACTTCTGAGCTCAGTTCTCAAGCTTTTGTATCACTTCATTGTGTTACCCAATCTCATTCCAAAAATTTATTTTTCTGCTGAATCATTTTTTGCTTTCAAACTAGTGCCCTGACACTGTTTTACTATAAGATTAGTAATGATGATGATTTTTTAGATGTGTGAAATTTGTCTCAGTTTTCAGAATACTTTTATTTGCATTATTGTATTTGCTTTGTAGCATCTGATGAGAATAATGAGCCCTGCAGAGGTTAAGAAAGTAACAGAGCTTGAATCTTGTCTTCTTGGCAGTCAGTCCAAAATTTTAGCTTTTTTACACTAACCTGTCTTTCTCCATCAAGAAATACAAAGCCAACAGGTGATTTCATTAGAAATAAATCCTTCAAATACTAGATCTTGTCCAACTCAAACCAATAATAATTGGATCAACCAACGGATGATTAACCAAATGTTTTACATTTTTGCTGGCTTTTACAGAACACATTTGACAAATGAATGCTGTCTTTTCTCTCTCTGTACTTTACTAGTTCATCAAGGACAAGAATAATATAATTCTTGCTGATTCTAAATGTAACATTCAGAAAATCAAAATGAAGTTATCTTACTTTCTAGAGACTAGAACTATCAGGCAATCAGACAACTTTTGAATGCCATATTTCCAGTAAAGCTTATAAACTGACTGGAAATTTCTAAGATCACTAACTAATATGAAAAATATGGAGAATTGGTATTTTATTCTGAAAAATATTTTAAGAACAGTAAGTCTCAAATGTATTTTAAATTCTGGTTGTACTAGTAACAGTTCAATAGAGAAACAATCAATAGGATAGCTAGAAGGATCAATAGATAGGGAGATAGGTATATAGTTAAGTTATAGATGGACTCATAGATGGATGGATGACAGGAAAAGATTTATTATAGGAGTTTGCTGATGTGATTCTGGAGGCAGAGAAAAACCACAATATACCATCTGCATGGTAGGAATCAGGAGAGCAGTAGCATAATTCAGTCCAAGTTCAAAGGCCTAAAAAATAGTCAAGCCAACCATGTAACTTTCGGAGCACAAGGTCTGAGAACTAGAGGAAGGAGGAAAGAGCCCCTTGTCCTGGTGTATGTCTGGACTGTGCCAGGGAAATGTGGAATGAAAATAGGAGGAATTGCTAAAAAAAGGGAAAGCATAATATTTTTTCTTTTACTGGGGGCTTGAACCCAAGATCTTTCTCACACTTTGCAAGTGCTTTATCACTGAACTGCACCCCTAGTCCTATTTTTTATTTTTTATCTTGAGACAGAGATTCAATAAGTTATGCCAGTTGCCTCTGGCCTCGAACCTGTGGTCCTCTTTCCTCTGCTTTCTGAGTCTCTGGGATTACAGGGATGTGCCACTGTTACCAGTTGAAAGCATAGTATTTGGGTAGTATTCACAGCACCCCACAATGAACATTGTGTTGTTCAGTTTTTGTGGCTATTTTGAATAATGTGTGTCAGTGATTTATGCAGCATATCTTTATTTATTGCTAACTTTATAGTAGACACACAATGCGTCTCTTTTTCCTGATATTTTTCAGGAGGGAAAGAAAACAACAGACTCATAGTACGTGTTGGGTGCAGTGAAGGAAATAAGGAAAGTAAAGTGATGGATATTAAGGGAAGATACAACTTCAGAAAAGTGCCCCAAGACCTCACTAGAAAGTGTTATTTCCTATGATACACTTCTGTATTTATTAATATAAGAAAAAAGGAGTGACAAAAGGCAAAAGAAGAATGGAGGCAGGAGAGAAAGAAATGAAAGAATAAAGATTTACTAAAGATTGAACAAGAGAAAGCCCTGGCAACCCACTCTCAAAAATCAATACACAAATTAAAACCCTATGAATAGCAGAGAAGCACTGACAATAGTGTTTTGCCTATTATACCTAGAGTGGCTATGAGTTGGGTACCAACTCAATGGCACCTAACAACAGCAACAACAAAGATTGCACACTGTGGATTATCCTTTTATGTGGCTATTATTATTTTGACGAAAACTATAATGTACTCTATTCTACTACCATCACCATCTAAGAACATTATACCTATCTCAGGGGCAGGTCAAAGAAAATTGCTATATATAAAAGTACTATATTTAAATGGCTATCTGTGCTCTTGAAGCTTTAGTTAGCCTGAGTGGTACTCAAAGCCATGCAGGCAGGAAGGAAGATGGTGGGGAGGGTAGAGAGGTACATTATGCAGCTGTTTCAAGGAGATACACTTTCATGAGAACATTACACACAGCCCAGCATGAAAAAAATGCTTAGTACATGGTTACTGATTAAATGTGTGCACATTGATACATAATTTTTATATAAATAGCAGTATCAACAAACATTAAGTACCTACGCACCTAGTGTAATGTGTTCTCCTTCATTTTTGTGCCTGAAGGAAAAAGTCATGATTAAAAGGGATTATTAATTCCTAGAAAATAAATACATAGGCATGAGCATCACATAAGAATTCACACGGAGCAATATACAAAATTCTTAAACGATCAAGCATAAAATTTTCTCCTTTGGTGCTTAAAACCAACCTTACTGGTCTGAGGAAATGATGATATCATCTAGTTTATTGAGTGTCATTATACCTTATGGAACCCATTCTAATTTACTTACATCTGCAAATTCATTGCAATGAACTTCATTTACTCCACTAACTGAGATGAAAAATGAGTTTCAGGGAATACTTTTTGTACAGGATGAAAAAACACATATTCTAGAATTCAGTGAACACATAGATAATTAATGAGGGAGGCTACATGGTAACTAGTTTTCACATATGGTTGTCAAGTGAATCAAGGGTCTTGGTTTTTGTATTTTTGCATGGAACCTTCACACAGTGATCCTGGGTTGACCCTGTATAATCAGAAGGATGCTGAGGAACTAATGCAGTCAGCACACATTGAACCTTGCAACTTCTCCTGGAGTTTCTCAAAATATTCCTGTGAAAAAAGACAGTATTATGAAAGAATTCAACTACTGTGAAACTCCCAAGCTCTACAGAGAGGCCTCTAAGAGAGGAAAAGGAAGATGCCTGACCAGATCCAACTACGTTAACCCTTCCAATCTAAGCATCAGATATGAGGAAAGAAGCTCTATTGGTTTCTCCAACTCTAGCAGATTCTATGGAAGAGAACTGGGAAACTCAGCTCAAACTAAATCCCAAGATGTGTGGCCCTGTGATGCATCCCAGTCTTCTTCAGCCACTTCAGCTACTCCAGGGAAGGCCCAAACTTCATGGGAAAGGAACAAGCCTTCCCACCATGTCTTGAAAAAACCCCATAATTTACAGGATGATCATTCATATTAAATGGTGGTTGCTTTAATCTGCATATAGTTTGGGATGGACTATTACTTGGGATGTATATCAGGATAAAAAGTTGATGCTGGAAGTAGGTATTTTGTTATAACAAAAATACAAAACCAAGCTTTTGGATTTGGGACCATGTGTTGAGTAGAGGTGCAAAAGAAGATTGGGTAGAAGAATAATGAAAAAGTGTTATTGGGACTGCAGGAAAGATAGATCATGTAATGTTATGGCAAAAAAAATATTAGCAAAACTGGTGATTATAGTAATAAAGATGTGGCTTTAGGTGTACCCACAAATTTTTTTATATAACGCATTTTAAGAGGTGAAATCTAAATTCATTCCTTGAGTGTGGGCTGATTTGGTTCTAATGAATAGAATAGAATGGAAATACATGACTTGGAAGAGTAGGTCATAAAAGGAAGGGCAGTTTCTTTCTGGTTATTTTTGGAAGATTTGAGGGAAGATACTTATGATACTAGAAGGACTCAAAGGATGCCCCATGAAACAAAGGCCTTCTGCTAGCAGTTGTGTAGAACTTAGTCCACATGAGTGAGCCAGCTTTAATGCTGATCCTGTAGTTTCAGTGGTACCTTCAGATGGCTGCTGCTCTCATTGGCATCTTGATTGCAGCTTCATGAAAGTCTTTGAACCAGAACCATCCACCTAAGGCACTTCCAGTTGTTGTTAGGTGCCGTCAAGTCATGTTTGACTCACAGCGACCCTCATAGGGTTTTCAATGTCTTATTGTTTCAGGATTGCCTCTGGAGTGGATTGCCACATCCTTCTCCTGTTTTTGTGGTGCAGAGAATAGAACTTGGGACCTCAGAAATTGCAGAACGGCACTCTACCAACTGAGATAAATCCTAGCCCAATCTTTCAACAAGGCACTTCCATATTCCTGATGCTCAGAAGCTATGTGAGGCAATATGTTTTCTTTGTCTTAAGATACTCAGGTTTGGGGTAAATTTTTACACAGTAAAAATATATACACAGCAATATAATATAAATATGAAATATATATATATGTATACATATATATATATATATATATATATATATATTTAGAGAGAGAGAGAGATAGAGAGAGAGAGAGAGCCTGCAGCTATAGCCCTGTGGCATCCGATCCTGTCAGATCTCGGAAGCTAAGCAGGGTCGGGCCTGGTTAGTACCTGGATGGGAGACCACCTAGGAACACCAGAAGCTGTAGGCTTGGGAGAAGGACCTGGCAACCCCTTCCCAAAAATCAATCTGCCATTGAAAACCCTATGAAGAGCAGAGAAGCACTGACAATAGTGTTTCCCCTGTTGTACAGAGGGTCGCTATGAGTTGGACACTGACTCGACGGCACCTAACAACAATAACATGAGAGAGAGAGAGAGAGAGAGAGAGTGTATAAAATGTGCCTGTGAAAGGAACAATCTGGTTTCACAGAAGTTAAGGGCAACAGAATGTGAAAAGTGCTAAATGGTTCGTTTCAGTTGTGTATAATACAATATGGCTACAGAGAGATGAGCTACAGAAGGAAGTGGTCACTTTTCAGTCTCAATTTTGAGGATTTATAAAAGAGCCAGTACTAGCTTCAGATGGTAAAAGATTCTCAAATTAAGAATGGCCTCAAAACGAAAATCAAATCCAGCACCTCATCAGTAAAATATGACCTAAGGGTCGTAACAGGGTAAAATTTTCAGAGAGAGGATACATGTAATTTGCATGTGGGTGGGATGTGGGCTGTGGTGGCCAGGGGACTCTGACCTCCAGAATCTAAGTTGAACTCTGGCTAGGCAGCTTTTTTGTCCTCTCTCTCAGAAACCAGATACCATATAAGAAATATGACTATCCTGAGACTACCAGCCTATAAGAAGCACAGGCTATGGGGAGAAGTCCTGTAAGATGGTATATCATGTGGACAGAGTGAAACAGGCTAAGAAACCCTGGCACACCAATTGTGTGTGTAAAGAACCAATTTTTGAAAATGGATGCTTTAGCCCCAGCAACCCAACTGAGATCTATTATTCATCTGAGTCTATTTTTTATTCCCCCCAAAGCAAACAAGAGTAAAATAAAATTGTTATTTCAAAATACTAAGTTTGGGGTTCTTTGTTACAAACTAATGGATTAGAACTCTAATTCCATGTGACTCAGTTGAATGCTGCTCTATCACAAAGTACAAGGCAAAGCTAAAGACCTGATCCTAATAAATAAAACACAATAGAATTGTGGTGAGGTATGACTTTGGAAATGAGGTTATAAGACTATGATTTCCACCTTAGTGCATTCTCTAGCTCTTATTCTCTCCCTTTAAGGGAAGTCAGCTATCATGTTGTTAGGCTTCCCTGGAAAGAACAAAGCAAACTTTCATTTCATGGTGACACTCAGACACCTATGAAGTAGTCCATGTAGCAATGAACTGAGGCCTACAAGCAGCAATGTGAAGTATTGAAGATCTTCTAACACCCACCAATAGTCATATAAGTGAGCTTGGAAGTCAGTCCTCCCCAAGTTGAATTATGAGATAACTGCATTCCCAGAGAAAGCTTGAATGCAATCTCTTGAGAGATTTTGAACCCAAACCACTCAGACACCCTGCTTCCAGATTGCTGACACACAGAATCTGTGAAATAATAAATGCTTGTTCTTTTAATCCACTAAATTTGCAATAATTTATGTGATAATAGATAAATAATGCCATCCTCTTTTGTGTTAGACTATTTTTTTTCTCTTGAGCAGCCTGCTAATTGTTTCTCCTTTTAGTCTTTTCTTCTGCCTGCTCCTAAGATTTTTATATTTTCTATTTTGTAGCTTTAGTGTGATGTGTCAGGTACAATTTTCTTTGCATTTATTCTGCTTGATGTTCCTAGCTATTTTTGAATAGTTGTTTTCATAACTTTCTAATGATTTTGGAAAATTGCAGCAATATCTTTCAACATATTTCTTCTATTCCATTCTTTCTTCTCTTTTTGAGACTCCAGCTATACATGAGAAACATTCAACATAGTATTTAGGTTCCTTATATTATTTTATGTTTTAGCATGATTTTACTTTGTTCTTTATACAAGGTTCTAATCTAACTTCCATTTCACTAACAATCTGTTCAGATATTTGCAATGTTTTGAAATATTTCCACCACATTCTTAATATGCTACTTTTTTCAGTGCCTAGATTTCTATATTTTAAAATATGTGCTTTCCAGAAGCTTTCTTACCTGACTTTGACATTTTCCAAATACCTCATTCTGGTTTTTGTTTTGTTTCTCATGAACTTGTATCAATAATTTTTCTGTGGATTTATGATACCTTCAAGGAGATTTTTATAAGAAAATATTTTGATTGGTTTGTCTCTTTGTGCATGGTAAGAGAATAGTCCATATTTCCAAGTTCACTTTGCCAGAAGTAGACATCTCACACAGAGTTTTTGCATGTCACATGAAGGAAAATTCATTTACTTTGAAGGGGAGCTGTTCTTTTGTTTCAGAGGAAAGAAACAACAAAGTGTGTGTGTGTGTGTGTGTGTGTGTGTGTGTGTGTGTGTTTGGTTTTAACATGAATCTTTTTTGAAAAGGAGAGATTCTGTGCATACCTTTTGTCTCTATATTTGTCTTTTTTTCATCTGGTGTTATAACATCATCTTCATTAAAATTTCTTTGAACTGTAGATTAATCAAGAATATGAAGATGATAGTAGCCAGCTGTGATATACTAAGAGGTGACCTGCTCTGGGAAAATAATTTATAATGATTTTTCTCTGATCAAGTTCACTATAATGCATATAAAAGTGTATTTAGTCAGAAACACTCGTGGACTAAGGATAATAGTCTCTCTGAGATGCTAGAAAGCTATAAGCAGTTCAGGTTTCCCTTAGAATTAATTCTGTTTATTTATTTTTCCAAATGAAGTTATGATGTTGCTGAGTATAGTTTAAGCCCCAGGAAAGCCTGAATATTGCCTTAAAAAGAAATCCATGGATTATGCATAAATTCTTCCTGAATAAAGACTAAATCTATAGAAAACTGTTTTTGGATTTATATGAAATAGAAACTCTCTGATTTCCAAAGTGTTTATCTTTTAAAATTCTGTAGTCAGAAATGGAACCCAAGGACATATAGAAAAATACTATATAGTAAAAGATAGAGAAGACTTGGATGGGAAACCTTAGATAGGAAGGGGGGGAGGGGGGAAACATAGAGGAGGGTAAGGGGTAACCTATATGAATAATGCTTATCAAATTGCATATATGAAAATTGTCACAACGAAAAGCATGTCAAAATGAATCACATTATGATGTACATTAAAAATTTCTAATAAAAAAATTCTGTAGTCAGTTCTCAACCATTTGTTTTACAGAAGCCTCTATGACATTCAATCTGAAATTATTTTACTTGTTTTTATTATATACCATTCCCTTAATTTTTTCTTATCTTTCTGTTTACTCCTTGTGAACTTCCCTGGCCTATTTGTATCCTATGCTGCTTTGTCTCAAGTTTTGGATTTCTCAGTCTGTGCTCTCCCCATGGGTAATTTTATCCTCTTCCATATTGCCTCTAACGTGGAACTCCCAAGCCTAATCCAAGCCTATTAAATCTTCTCCCTTTAATCTCATATTTATATATATTGCTTGTTGGTCATGTGAAAAGATACCCCAAACATATATGGCCAAACCAGAAATATATCTTTATACAAATGCCTAATTCTTGCTAAAAATATTCATCCTAAAGTATTGTCATTCAATGAATATTCCCATTAGTCACTAATTTGCACAAGCCTAGGAATCATTATCAATTTGTTTATCAATTTGTTTCCTTTTTTCTTTTAAAGTGATTTTTAAAATTATTTAATTTTATTTTTAATTGATAATAACTTTATGTATTTTATGAAGCACAATGTCATGTTTTGATATGTTTAAGAAGTAGAATTTAAATTTATTTCTGTTTTGAATATGCCACATAAAACTAATCCATCCCATTACTTTGCATTGTTTCCTTATATTTTGATTGATTCTAGTAAATGCTATGCATTCTCAACAACCTATAGCCACTACCATAATTCAGGGCTCCATCATCTATTTTCTTGAGTGGACACAAGAAATTTTACTGTATTCTCTCCTTCTATACATGCCATCCTAACTTAGTCCCTACATGCGTTCAAAATGAAATTTTAAAACAATGTTAACATGTAAAAAAATCAGTGATAACCCATACTGTTCACATACCTTCAATAGGCTCAACATTGGAAGTAGAAAGCTAGATTCTTTTGCGTAATGAAAAGCCTTATGTCGCCTCTCTGCTGCACAACTGTCTGCCTTCATCTTCTATCCGTTACTATGTTGTACTATGTTACAGCTACTCTGACATTAATTTTGCATCTTAAACAAGCTTTTTCTTGCCTCAGCATCTCTATATTTGCTGTTCCCTTGGCCTACATTCTTCTGTAGATTTTCATTTGGTTGATTTCTTCCCATGGCTTAGGTCTTATTTCAGATGTAAACTGCTTAACATGGAGTCTAGCAGGATACTGACAGAGCAAGGGCCAAAGAGAAACTTCTGAGCTGCTGCAAATGGCCAATAACTTGATGTACAAGGTAAAAATGCAAAAATAGGGTAACAACGGTGGAGTGATGACCTGATTTTTTTTTTATCTTATATACTTTTCTGTTTATTAAACTACTCAGAGTACTATGATATCTAGCCAAATAGCCTGCCCATGCACCACATCCTCAGTATTTCTATTCCATTCATCAGCTTTATCGTCTTTACAGAAATTGACACCTATAGAAATAACCTTACCTATTAAAGTGCATGCAAGCTTATTGTATGTCATCACCAGATAGAATCTAAAATATTGAAGGCATACATTTTGCTGGTCATTTCACCATATTTCTAAGACTTTGAAAAGAAGCTAGGACATAGACAATGCAAAATAATTGCCTACATAAATTAAGGCAGGGAGTTAGTATATTTTATTCATTTTGTCACTGTACATTGTCTAAATAACTTATAGCGAAGGATACATCCACTTTCATTAGATTTGCAAGTACAGTGTCACAATTTAGTAATTCCTTATGTTATCTAAAGAGAGGGGAATAAATGTTGCATAATACATGAAGGAGATCTGTATAACATCCCTTTTCTAGAAATTTATTCTCTCCTTTCTTAGTTCCACTCATTGAAATTCTATTTCCAGTAAGTTTCTTTTCAAAAGCTTTCACAAACCTCCACTGTCCCAGGTACTGTCTCTCCATCTTTTCAATCTCTGTCATAAACATAATTTCTCATCTTGCCACTATTAAACATATTTGGGTCCCAAATATTCTCAATTTAAATAAAAATTCCTGAGAAGAGAAAATGGACAGATTATCTTTTATCTCTCTAGTTCTTCATAGTGTTGTGCACATATTATGCTATTAATAAATATTTATTCAAATTTATTAAAAAAAACTCAGGCAGATTGATAGGAGGTAAGATTGTTTACAATTAGGAGACAGCAAATAGATTAGTAGGGAGAAGAGGACTAATTAGGTAAAGAGGTCATTAGTGCAAGGAACTCTTGAATTATTCTCCTATCTATTGTCTCACCTCTTTCTAATCAGTTCCTCATGTCAGAAAATAGTAAAAGAAAAAGTTTGATCATGACTCCATTGCCTAAAATGCTTCAAAAGCACACCTTACCTTCAGAATAAAATAGAGGTTTCATAAAATGATGCACAAAGGTTGGCTTTCTGCAGTTTACACATCTCCCATCACGATCGCACCATCATCATGTAGCCTCAGATCTTATGTTCACTGTAGGGTTGTAGGATAGTGCAAATGCACAGAGTGCTGTTACCTCCCCTCTATCCACTTAGAACATTTACTTTATTCTTCAAGATATAATTTTAGAATTAGTCAGAAAAACTCTCTTTGAGTCCTTATTTCAGTCAGATACTCTTATGCTGTGCAGAAATACTTTTTTGCCACCCCCTATCTTTGGTTTGACTGTTGTAATTGTTGGATTTGTTTAATAATTCTGCTTAAGCCATGAGATTGTGGTCCTTCTCTCAGAAAAGAGACTGTAGGTTTTTCACCTCCCTATCCCTGGTATGCAGAAGAATGTTTGGTAGTTTGGCATTAAAAATCTTTTTGTTCAATAAGTAGGTAAATGAATAAGTGAATGAATGAGTGGGTGGGTGGATATATTTATGGGCAAATAATATATTTAGTTTGGGAATAGAGATAGGATTTTTAAAAGAAGAATATGAGGATATTATTCTTGGAAATTCACTGCTACTTTTTCTGTACTCATGTTCATAAATTGGAAATAATATATCTGGCTAATGAAAATACACTATGAGGCAGAAGCAACCTAACATGAATGAGCTAAGACTCTATAATTAGTTGAGGTGCTTTCAGAGATGAATGTTTAATACACTCAATTGCTTAGTCATTCTTTTTTCATTGTCATTTATCATTGGCATTCCTGTGTCTGCTAGATATTACAGATGGAAAGAAAAAGAGAGGGACATTGTGGCATATTTAAAGTCAAGGGCATATCTCAAGCTTTTGTTACTGTCTCAGCAGAGGCACTGTCAGATGTTGCATGTTCTGGGTCAGGGCTATTCCCCTAGTCCATGATACCTCTGCGTTTCTTAGGCAGGACGCCACTTTGATTAGAACTAAAGTGGAAATCTATAGTACTGAAAGTTACCCAGAACATTGCCCCTGACAGTCCTATCTACTATCTGCTGGCTTGTGTGACATTGCACTAGGGCATTCTGGAGAAAGGAAATATTATAGCTGGACCATAGCCTGGAAGATAACTTATTGATCATCATATATCAAAGGGAACTTATTTTGCCAGCAATACAAAGAAACATAAAGCCAACCATTTTCTAAGTGATCTTTCTACTTAGAACTTTGAGATCTAGTAGTCTTTAGGTGGGCATTTTCTTTATGAAACTACTTGAACATATAGGTTTTTTGTTTTTGCTTTTGTTTTTGTTTTCTGGTGGTACTCAGGTGTTGAGCCTAGGGTGTACTTTGCAAGTGTTCTACCACTGAGGTGAGTCACCCATCCCTTTTTTATTTTTTGTCTTGGATCAGGATCTCCCTAAGTTACACAGGCTGCCTCTGGCCTCCAACTTGATTGAGATCCTCCTGCTCCTGCCTCCCAAGGTGCTGGGATTACAGGTGATGTGTGCACTGTTCCTGGCTGAATACATGTTTTAAGATATCAAAACCCAAACATTATGGCATAAAATATAATTAAATGCTAAATTAATACTACAGAACATATAAATTTAAAAGCAACATAAGTGAGCATGTTGAAGCAAGAATAACAGAAATAACAGTCAGTATATAAGTTGGAAACTAGAGCAGAGGGAAGGATATTTCTAGGAAGATCTATTTCAGCATAATTTAGTCACAGGACACAGAACCACATGGCATTGGCAGCCATCAGAAAATGTCTCCAGTAATCATAATAGCATGATTCTATTGGCAATCTATGCCAAAAATCTTAAGAACAGGACATTGTTTAATGGCACAATATAAAACATGTCCTATCACAGATGTCTCTGTTCCACGGAGAAGCCATTTTCAGTTCAAGATCCAGACAAGAAGAAAATCTCACTAAAAAAAATACTTGAATGATTTTTTTTGTTCCCTCTCCCATTTCATAAAAAACCCTGAATTTAAGAAGCTCAGGTCAGATGGGAGAAAATTAATAATCAAAAAGAAAGATAGTGATCCAGAAACAAAAAATGTAGATATTTCAATGTGGAATAAGAATAATATAAAACATACAGAAATGAATCTATACTCTTTAATTCCACCAAGAATTAGTAGCTGCATGGTGGAAAATATCTGAGGAAAGACATGGAAACAGGTTTTCCTACAGAGATATGATTATAATTCTTATTACAAGTGTGGATTTTCACATCAATGTCAACAAATTCTATCACCAACTTCACTAATTCTCACATTTAAAAAGTAAAAAAAAAAAAAACCTTGATAAATATGTAGTTGTTCAGAAAGGGTGTGCATATCTGATAACTGGAATTAAAATTCTATTGCCAAGTGCATGAAAAATGAAGTGAGAAAGGCTGTGGTGGAAAATAAATTGGTTAAAATACCTAAAAGGTACAGTACCAAGTCCATAATAAGAGTTATTCCTGTTACAGTGATTATTACAATTTGTCTTGAGTGTTCTTTATGCCTTGATATAATTTACATAATGTGGGAATAACTAAATTCCTTCATGACTTAATTTATAAAAATATATTTATATGTTGATTTGACAAAATTATTTCACAGATATCAGCTTGAGAAATAATGACCATTTGGTTGGCCAGCTGTCACTCTGATACACAGAAAAAGAAAATATTTGATTTCTTTTGTTGGTCCTATGTAAAAGGTATTGTGATATTTCAAGTAAAGAGATAAGCAATGTGGTTCTACCTTTACAGAGATTTATAGTAAAGCAGATGATCATTCACTCACCTGTTATAAAGGAAAACAAAACTAAACTAAACTAAATTCAGGGAAATTGTATAGCTCAATTTCATATCATCTTCATCATCATCATCATAAAATATCAAGTATGAAATTCTCTGGAGACAGAAGTATCAGGATTTTATTTTTAATAAACGAACAAAAAAAATGCATCTCCCTGAGCAAGGAGAAGACAGGGGAGGAGGGGAGATAGTATATGAGAGGGAAACCATGACCATTTAAAAGATAAGCTTTTAAGAAGGGTGAACGCAAGTCACATCACTTAATATATGGTTCCTGTTCCCAATGGCTCTTCTGCCTTCTTCCTTTTTCTCATCAACAAAAATAAGGTATACATTTTTCCTTCTACCTATAATCCTTTCATTTTCTGAAAAACCATAAGATCCAGGGAAATTGAACATTGTGTGAAGATGAAAAATAGATCAGTTTAGAAGGGAGAAACAATTACCCCAGGATCTCTCTCTTTAAAATCACTGGGACAGATTTTCATTAAGTCCTAAAATCCATTCTCTGAGGGGAAAGCTCCCAATAACATGTAAGAAAAGACACTATTATTCCAGAACTAACTATGGTTTCATTGCTGTACTTTTGGTACATAATGTGTGAGCATCAATTATCTCTTCTGTGGGAAAAAGAGTGAATTTATGACCCATGACAGCAAAGACAATTGTTTCCTTTTCACAGCCATTGCACAAATTTATTTTCCTTACTGGATCCTTTAATTGTACCTCTTAATCAGATGTTCAAGCCCTTGAAATCTCTCTAGTCTGTTCTCTTTCTCACTCCCACTCTCTCTTCCTCAAAGGCAATCAAATCACTGCAATACCTTCCTCACACTGTGAAAATATTAATTCTAAAAATCTCCACGTAAGAACTTCTGATTATTGTGCTCTGCAGGTGGCCTTTCCTCTTGCCTTGCCTTTCCCAAAACATCCTCTGAGCAATTTATGCTAATTAACTAGAGCTGAAAAGATAAAACTTCAAATTTTATTTTTAAGGGAAAAATACTCATTATTGTCCAAAGCAAAAATAAATAATAAAAATTAAGAAATAGATATCGGCATGATATCTCTTCTTGAATTTAAATTTTTCAGATAAACATTATACTCTTACACTTAAAGTTCAAGTAATTTGATAATTTGGGAACTTGTGCAGGGCACAGTGGCTCATGCCACTGCTCATGTCATCCCAGGGACTCAGGAGAAGGCAGGAGGATCACAATTTCAAGACCAAAGGCAGTCTGAGTAATTTAGTGGACCCTATCTTAAAGTAAAAAGTAAAAAAATAAAAAGAAGGGTTGGGGGTACAGTTCAGTGGTACGGTATTTGCAAAGTCTGCAAGCCTGAGGCCCTGGGTTCAACCCTCCAGTACTACAAAAAATAGAAATAAAAATTAAAAATTAAAAATGGGAAACTTGCTATTAAGCCGGTGTGATTAATAGTTAAAAGTCTGTTCAAGTAGGGATTTTTTTTTTGCCCTAAATTAATTAGATGAAGGAAAGAGATCTACAGAGGATTTTGTATACTCCTTGGTATCTATAACCAATGCATTTGGGATGTAGGAAGAAAACAGTGAAATTCCTCTTTTTACTCACTCTTTTATTTAAAAAACTAAATACTTTTCAAGTTTTTTTATTTGTTTGATTGTTTTTGTTTGTGGTACTGGTGGTTGAACCAGGGCATCATGCTTGCATGCTTGGCAAGTGCTGGACCAGTGAGCTGCAGCACCAAACCATTTTTCCCCCCCTTTTCAAAAATTTTTTCCTTTTTTTTTCTTTCTTTTCTTTTCTTTTGTTTTCTTTCTTTCTTTTTTTTTTTTTTTTTTTTTTTTTTTTTTTTTTTTTTTTTTTTTTTTTTTTTTTTTTTTTTTTTTTCTGAGACAGGGTCTTGCTGGGTTATGCAGACTGCGTCTGGTCTTGAATGTGCTGTCCTCCTGCCTCCGCCTCCCAAGCCACTGGAATTACAGGAGTGTGCCACTGCGCCCGGCTTCAAGTTTGTTCTTTACATACAAATTGGCACTCTTTCCTACACTTAGTTTATTTGTCATGAATGATGCATGTGTAATTTTGAGGCAAGTATAGAAATGATTAACCATTAACTACAAATGGGGCTGATTTTATAAAAAGAATAATTTTGAGCTGAAGATATGACTCAATAGTAGAGCACTTGCCTAGCGTCTGTGAGGCTCTGGGTTCAATCTCTAGGATTGAATATAAATAAATAAATAAATAAATAAATAAACACAAGAGCTTTGAGTAGTAAGGCTTTTATAAAACTTTTTAATGTGATCTAGAGTGACGATGAAAAAATTTTGTAGCACATGATTTTTCAGAAGTTAACTTATAGGAAAAACCATAGAAGGGCTGTCAACTTAAGAACTAGTTAAAAATGTTTCCTTTTACAAAAAGAGAAGGGTTTCAATTGTTCTGACCTTTACTATGTAATAAGTGGCTGTAGATAGGAATCTATTTTAATTGCTCTGACTTTGTCCCTTTATGGTAAAGGGACATATTGCATTATCACAAAGTATTAAACCAAAATTTCCAAATTATTGAAAAAAATCCACTGCATATTGTTTTTATTACATATTAATCAAATGATCTACAAAATACACAAGTTGATGAAAGTGTAAACAAAAGTCATGTAATATTACATAATGGAAATAGCAAAAGTCCTTTCACTCTGTACCCTAACATTTATAAATAAAAAAAAAATTCTACTGCTCATGGTTTTATTTAGTGAAAACAAGAGTCTTTGTTTACTTTAGTAAAGAAAATGAAAATATACTTTTGAAATAATGTTTACTTAATTTTATCTTCTGTTTAAGACTAATGACTTATATATTCCTAAGAAATGTGAAGTAACTTTCAAAGGATAGATAATGCTATGGTTTGAATGCATCCTTCAAAGTTTATATGTTGGAAAGTTAATCCCCACTGCAACGACAACGTTAAGAGGTGGAAACTTCAAGAGACAAGTCAAAGGGACTATGTCTTCATGAATGGCTTAATGCCCTTGCTCTAGGAACCAGTAACTTATCATGTAAGTAGATTCCTAATTAAAGGATGAGCTTGGTTCCCCACTTCCTCTTTCTTACTTTCTTGCCGTTTGGCCTTCTGCTATGGGATGATACAGCAAGAAGACCATAACTGGATGCAAGTGCCTGACCTTGGAATTCCAGCCTGAACATCTGCAAGAAATAAATCTCTCTTCCTTACAAATCACCCGGTCTCAGGTGTTTGGTTAGAGCAGCATAAAACATAGCCAGATAGTTAGCAGGAGGAGTAGTAATTTTTGATTGATAAAAGTACATAATCATAAAAATGTGATGAAAAATGTTAACAGAAGAATTCAAAAGCAGTGAAAGAAAAACTATAGTTTATCACTTCTTAATTTCCCCTTTTTCATATATATAAACTGAAGCACTGGGAGTTAATTTGCCTGCATAACTCCATGATTTTTTTTATCTTACATTCTATTTTTTAAATTAAAATTTTTAATTAGCATACAAAATAGTGAGTTTCATTTTGACATTTTTATACATGTATAGCATTGTACTTTGCTCATATTCACCTCTCATAACCCTAAATGTAGGCTAATATAGAACTCAGCTGTCTAAATTTAAACCTGTTTCCACTCTAAGTGCTACCCATAAGCCTGTGTAACACACCTTTCTTCATTTCTAACTTTATTACTTGATACTCTCAGCATATGAAACTGTTTACAGTACATTGTATACTTTATGTACTCACTTCCCACATCTTTGTATCTGCCATTCTATTCTTTCAATCTCATGTGCACTTCTCCAAAGTCCTTGTTCTTCCTATTTCATCTGTCAAAGACTCAGCTCAGTCATCATTTCTTTCAGAACATAAAAGGACTGACACTATGACAAAATAGAAAGAAACTTTAGCAACATTATCTGAGATCTCATTTTATAAGTAAAGGCCCAGAAAAATGATGGATCTAATGTCACTAAGTACTCTAATACTATAATCCAGGCTGCCCCTCACTAGTGTCCAGCTGTGATAAAATTCACAGCTAATAATAATTGACTATTTTATATCCAGCTACCCATTATAAATGCCTTAGCATAATTTGTACCTAAAATTAATTATAAAATAGAAAATAGATCAGATTACTTTCCATTAACTTTTAAACTACTAATAATCAGGTAGATTTTATTTTCATGACTTTTCCATATTTCTTACAAGAACTCTGAAAGGGTGATTTATATCATTTCTGTCAGTATAAAGGAGCAAAGCAACAACATTTGAAAGGATATATTTAATATTTCAGGCAAATCTGTATATTTTTTAAGTCAATTTGGGCTGAATTCATACATCATAAAGTTGGTATTTAGCTCAGGTGGTAGAGTGCTGCACTGCACTCTCTGAGGACCTAAGTTCGATACCTAGCATGGCAAAAATTGGAGAAGGATGTGGCAATCATCCACTCCCAAAGCAATCCCAAAACAATCACTCATTGAAGACCATATGAGAGTCATTATGAGTTGGATTCATCTTAACAGCACCTAACAACAACAGCAGCAACAGGGTTGTATTCTATAGCACACATCCTATGCTCTTTTACTAGTTTGGGTTTTGCAATAAAGGATTTTAAAAGTGTCAATGTATCTTGGTGCAAGATTTGCCACAATAAGAAAACTTCCAGTTTTAAGTTTCTGGTAACTAATTGTGATCTTCTCATATCTCCTTCTCCTGTTACCTCTTTAACCGTCAGTCAGTTGATGTTCAGTCTTGCAAAGGTTATAGCTATAACTTTGATTCAAATATGGTCTTTGTGTATGTTTTAATTTGAAATTTCATTTCAGTATGCAAATACAGTTTAAAATCTTCCTGTTTAAAGTATTTGGATAGCAGGCAAGTGATTTTAGTCATACCATAGGTTCACAATTGGATATGAATTTTTATCCATGTAATTGAAGACAAATTATTTTAGAACTCCTCATTTTGTTCAGTATCTCAAATTTAACCTTGCTTTAATTTTTAAGGTAGTTCTTAAAATTAAATATTTAGGTTGGACACTTACATAAATATTGAGTCAATTATGAATCTTCCTCAAGAATCTTCTCTCTCTTTTTTGTTTCTCCTTGGAGGGATCTAAGCTTGCCAGATGGGGGTTAGAGTAGCTTTGTTTCATGGAAATATCTTTTCCACCATCATTTTGTATCTGCACTGGCCTCCACCAAAATTAACTCTACTTGGTCTCCATCATTCTATTTTTACATCTGCTAATGTCAATGATCCACTCATGACCTCTGGTGTGCAAGTCTATGCCTCACTGTGCATTCACATGTACTTGGTCTAGATGGTAGTTTTCAGAATGGAGGCAACTTTCATAGACATTCTCATAATGATAGGTATCAAGGGCCTCAGGAATATGTCTTTGGGCCTACTCCTTCTGTCTCAAGTTGTGTCTGTTGTTATAATAGCCACTCAGGGCTTAGTCTGAAATTGAGATTACTCTTAAAGAGACCAATTTCTCCATTCTGTGAGTTAGGAAGAGAAATATAGATCCTTCTTTCTCAGCACTCACTAAGCCTTCTATCACATTATCTTTTGTGATTCTGCTCTGGAGAGAATGGTAAATCCTCTCTGAGGGACATAAGAAGCATCTACAACTCCAGTCACCTCTCTTCCAAATCTCTCACTCTCTCTTTCTGAATGTTTGTACTGTTTTCTGCATGCACTGTGGCAGGAAAAGAGCTGCTATATAATTTGTATATCTCATTTATGAAATAATTTGGATATAACCTCTCTATTCCACAATCTAATCTTTTAATATTATAGAGCCTCAAATCTCTGTCTATAAAAATTCTAATATTTGTAACTGAGATTCTCCTAAATGTCAATCGGCTTTAACTTTAAAAAAATATGTTCAGTTATCCAATTGACTTATTACTTTAGTCAGTATCACCTCTTTTTCACATGTAATGAATGCCACTGATTCACTGGGCAATAGACTCTGAAGGAGAAAATTTCAATTTCTAAATGAAAAAAAAAAAAAACCACTCACTTTTTATCTCAAAATAGTATTATGTTAAGCTATATTTTATATTAACTTGAAAATTTAGTACTTTTATGGCAGGTAAGATGCATATTTTCTGGATGGAGACAAGACTCTACCCACGTATCTATTATTGTCAGAAATAATGATAATGACCTTTAATTCCAAATAGTCTTTAGACCTTGTTGTATTCCCACAAATAATATAGAACATTTATAATGCTACTATAGTGGTGCTGTCTGAAACATTTATAAGCCAACTGAATTAGTGGACAAGGTTCTTAACATTTCAGGGACATATTCTGATCTGTAATTTATCTATATCTAGGTAATATTAAGCTTGGAAATGCATGTGAAAATTCTACTTTAAAAACTTTTAGAAAACACAGATGAAATCCTTTGAACAAAAAATTCTGTTCAAATGCTGTAACATGAAACTTTCAAAAGTGTACTTATTTTCAGAGATGTTAAATACAACTGAACTCAATGCAGTAAAAGAATTCAATAAGTCCCATAATATGCTGATTGCATTTGGCATAAGATATAGTATTTTAACAGTATAAAGTTTCATTTCAACTTTTATATTATGTCCACATTTTAAGATTTAAATGTGGGATCAGAATGACCCATGCTCTAGTAGGTTGTTTGTAATTTTTAAAGAATGCTCAGTGTCATTAAACCATCTTTTCATTTATTGTACTTCATTAATTAACCATTCACTCCACATATCTTGTAAAAAATAATAAAAATTGATCTGGTATGAATACATTTTTCTATAGTTTGATAATCTTGCTGTAGGTATCAAAATTTCCCTTACAAACTTTGATACATCTCTAAATAGTATTGTGTGACCATGTTATGTTGTCTGTCTTGGTGCAAATCAATCTGAATTGGGAATGATTTCATAGCAGCATTATGAAAGTCCTCAACCTGCAGCTGCTGTCAATACTGACATTCACATGTTGTAAAGAAAATCTTGAAATTTTATACCCTCAGTTGTACTTCAGTTACTAGAATCAAGATGAGTTCCTAAACTCATCAACCTTCCTAAAATAAATAAAGATTTGAAAAAATTGTGAGATATTATCTAATTGTTTACTTCTTTTCCTTTCCTTTTCACCTCTCAGGAATAACTCCCTTCACTACTAAGGACTCTATTACATTTACCACTCATTCTGAAACTGTCCTTTTGTTCTTATGAATTGTATTGTCTTCATTGTGACAAGAAACACAGATATTTATTTGTGAGAACCTTCACTGAATTATTTTCAGAATGTTGGAAGTATAAGTGGCATCTTTTTTTCTTTCCCATCTGTAACACATATGTCATTTCTTGGTCATACTTGGAATGTGTTTTCTAAAACACGAGTTTATTAGAATATATACTAAGCCTTAAAATAGTCTGTCACTAAATAAAGCTACCAAGGACAATTTTAATGAATTTAATTTTTTGAGAATTTATTTCTTTCCACTAAATCAAGAAAACTGAAATCACAATATTAACTATGGTACGGTATAAAGGGGTGGGATTTGGCTCAACTGGTAGAGCACTGCTCTGCCCTCTCTAAGAACCCGGATTCAATCCCCAGGACTGTAAAAACAGAAGAAGGACATGGCAATTCACTCCTAATGCAATCCCAAAACAATCAGCCGCTGAAAACCCTATGAGGGTCACTGTCAGTCAGACCCTGACTAGATGGCACCTAACAACAGCAACACAACAGTGTATAAAAGCCTGCAGCTGAACCACTGTGGCATCAGATCCTGTCAGACCTCGGAAACTAAGCAAGGTGACACCTGGTTAGTATTTGGACGGGAGACCACCTAGGAACACTAGATGCTGTAGGTTTGAGAGAAGGACCTGGCAGTCCACTCCCCCCTCCCCCCAAAAAAAATCAGTTATTGAAAACCCTATGAATAACAGAGAAGCACTGACAGTAGTGTTCCCCCTGTTGTATGTAGGAACACTATGAGACAGATACCGACTTAACAGCACCTAACAACAACAATGGTGTATAAGGCGTTAGACTAAGCGCTGGAGGGGACAAAAACCTGCAGAGCAAGCACTCTACCAACTGAGCTAAATCCCAGCAAACACACACACAAATCAAGAAAAGTAAAATTACAGTATTAATTAAGCTATGGTGCATAAGATGCTAGACAAAGAACCAGAAGTGGCACAAATATGAATAAAATTCAGTTTTTGCCCTCAGAGAGCTTATGTTTGTTTTAATGGGAAGCAAACACCAGTAAAAACCAAATACTTTGCTTTCAAGTCAAATCAAATAGGTGATTTGGTACAACTATTGACAAAGAAACTTAGATCTATTAACAAGTAAACTTCTTTTATTTCTTCTTCTCATTCTCACTTAGAGGTGAGATTTAAGCTTCATGTATAAGCATTTTTTTCTAGCATTTAGTGGATTTAATTTTCTCAGACTAAAAGAAACCAGGAAAGTAGTTATAAAAGGAGTATTCTTTGCCTATCTTCTCCAGGGTTTTTATCAAGAAAAGGTGTTGCACTTTGTCAAAGGCCTTTTTAGCATCAATTGAGATGATCATGTGTTTTTTGTTTACCAGTTTTTTGATATGTTGGATTACGTTAATTGATTTCTGTATGTTGAACCAGCCTTGCATCTGTGGAATACATCCCACTTGGTCATAGTGAATAATCTTTTTAATATGCTGCTGGATTCAATTTGCCAGGATTTTGTTAAGGATTTTTACATAAGGGAAATGGGCCCATAATTGTCTATCTTAGATGAATCTTTTCCTGGTTTAGGTATCAGGGTGATGGTAGCTTCATAGAATCAATTTGGGAGTGTCCCTCCTCTTCTACTTTTTGGAATAATTTGAGGGAGACAGGTATTATATCTTCTTTGAAAGTTTGGTAAAATTCTGCTGTGAATCCATGAGGACCCAGGCTCTTCTTTGTTGGGAGAATTTTTATTACCTTTTCTATTTCAGTATATGTAACAGGCTTGTTTAGGTCACTTAGGTCTTCTGGGGTTAGTTTTGGTAAGTTATGTGTGTTAATAAATTTATCCATTTCTTCTGTATTTTCATATTTTTGGGAATATAATCTCTCATAGTAATCCCTGAAGATTTTCTGTATTTCATTGTAGTCGGTGGCTATAACAGGTAAATACCTTAATATCATAACAGCCATCTATGATAGACCTGCAGCCAACATTACATTAAATGGAGAAAAACTGAAACCATTTCCTCTTAGATCTGGAAAAAGACAAGGATGTCCACTCTCTCCTATTCTATTTAATATAGTAATTGAAGTCCTCACCAAGGCAATCAGACAAGAGAAAGAAATCAAAGGGATACAGATTGGCAATGAAGAAGTCAAATTATCCTTATTTGCAGATGACATGATACTATATCTAAAAGACACCAAAACCTCATCCAGAAAACATTTAGATCTAACCAAATCGTTCAGCAAAGTGGCAGGATATAAAGTCAACACACAAAAATCAATAGCTTTCCTTTACAACAACTGTAATCAGGAAGAGAAGGAAATTACAGATGCAATACTTTTCATGATAACTCACCAGAAAATTAAGTACCTGAGAATCAATCTAACCAAAGACCCGTCAGATCTTTCCAAGGAAAATTTCAAAACATTAAAGAAAGAAATAGTAGAGGATACTAAAAAATGGAAAGACCTTCCCTGCTCCTGGATAGGGAGAATCAATATAGTAAAAATGGCTGTCCTACCAAAATCATTTTATAGATTGAATGCAATCCCCATTAAAATTCCATTGACAGACTTTACAGAAGTGGAAAAAACAATCTAAAAATTCATATGGAATCACAAAAGACCATGGATAGCTAAAACATTCTTAAGCTACAAAACTAGTGTAGGTGGAATCACAATCCCTGACTTTTAGCTATACTATAAGGCATTGGTGGCAAAAACAGCTTGGTATTGGCACAAAAATAGGCCTGAACACATTTGGAACAGAAGAGAAGATCCAGAAATACCTCAACACACCTATGGCTGCCTAATTTTCAACAAAGGAGCAAAGCAAGTAAATTGGAAAAAGGATAGCCTTTTCAATAAATGGTGCTGGGAAACATGGATATCCACTTGCAGAAAAATGAAAACCAACCCATATCTCTCAATATGCACAACAGTTAACTCAAAATGAATAAAAGACCTCAACATAATACCAGAAACTTTAAAACTAATAGAAGATAGGATAGGCAATATGCTCCAATATATAGGCATAGGAAAGTATTTCCTTAATAGGACTCCAATTGGTCAAGAAATTGCAACAAGAATAGATAAATGGGATTACATGAAATTAAAAGGCTTCTGTACAGCAAAAGAAACAACAGAGTCAAGGAAATCCCCACTGAATGTGAAAAGATTTTCACATCCTATACATTGGACAGAGGTCTAATTACCAGAATTTATAAAGAACTTAAGAAAAAAAAAACCAAGAAAATCAATAACCGTGTACACAACTGGACAAAGGAACTGAACAGACAGTTCTCAAATGAAGAGGCCCATAAAGCCATTAAATATGAAAAAATGCTCATTATCCCTAGCCATTAGGGACATGCAAATTAAAACAACTCTGAAATTTCATCTTACACGAGTAAGAATGGTCAAGATCAATAAAACAAATAACAACAAATGCCAGTGAAGTTGTGGAGAAAAAGGAACACTCTAACACTGTTGGTGGAGCTATAAATTAGTCCAACCACTTTGGAAATCAATATGGAGGTATCTTAAAAAACTAAAAGTAGATCTACTGTATCACCCAGCTATAACACTATTGGGAATTTACCCAAAGAGAATGTGTCATTATACCACAGAGACCTGCATATCCATGTTCAATGTAGCACTTTTGATATAACAAGGATATGGAATCAACCAAAATGCCCATCAACTGAAGAATGCATAAAAACACCATGGTACATATATACAATGGAATATTACTTATCAATAAAAAATGAAATCATGCCACTTGCAGCAAAATGGATGGAATTGGAGAAAATTATTTTAAGTGAATGAACACAAGCTCAGAAAGAGAAATACCACATGTTCTCACTCATATGTGAGAGTTGAATCAAAATTACAGAAGGAAAAATCCTATGTGGAGATCTGAACATAATTTTAAAAAAGCTAAAATCAATTTAGCGGAGAAGGGACAATTTGGGGACCGCAAAAGAAGGAGGGAAGGATCTAACAAAAGGAGGAAATCCAGGCAGGGGAGGAGGAAAAGAAGGAGTGAGGAATGGGGGAGGGGGTGACCTCAGGGTGAACAGCCCAACTTTCATAGTCCTGGAAATAATTAAAATAACACCAATAATACCAAAGAATGGTAATACTACAGATGGGCTAGAAAACTCATGTAATAGTACTGGTAATGTAAAAAGATATTTCACTACAGAAAAAGTTTTGATCTTAAATATAATTGGGATCCAAGGATATGTAGAAAAATATTACCACAAAAAGACAAGCAAATGCACCGGGCCCAGTGGCGCACACCTGTAATCCCAGCCTTGGGAGGCAGGGGTGGGAGGATTTCAAGTTTGAGACCAGAGGCAGTCTGCATAACTTAGGGAGACCCTGTCTCCAAAAGTAAAAAAATGGGCTGTGGGTGCAGCTCAGTGGTCTAGCCCTTACAAAGCATGCAGGCGAGAGGCCCTGGGTTCAACCACTAGTACCACAAAAAAAAAAAAAAAAAAAAAAAGATGACATGCAAATGGAAGAGAGGTCTTTAGTGGGGGGTGTGGGACCGGGGGTGGGGGGGAGGAAGGGCACAAGAGGGTAAGGGGAACTTATCTGTGTAATGTACAACAAAATGCATATATGCAAATGTCACAATGAAATGCATGTCAGAATGAATTTAAAAAAGGAGTATTCTTTACAATGGATTTTGAAAATGGGCATGGGTTGTGTTCTCATTTTTTTCTTGAGAGCACATCTACACTACATTTCCAAGCTCCCTTGAAATTAGATTTTGTTATAAGACAGATTTCATCTGATTAATATAATTGAATGGGAACAGAAGTATGAAATGTCACTTTCAGACGTCGCTTATTAGAATGTCACCACTTTGTGTTCTTCTTCCTTTTGCCAGAATGGAATAAAAAAGCCCTCATGGTTCCTTGAAAGCCATATGTGGAAGATAGTAAGACTTCAACTTCTTGAATTACCACATGAGAGAGGACCACTCAGCCAACAGATTGCCTACTGAGATCCATTACATAAACAACACCTAATTTGTGTTTGAATTACAATATATTTGGGGGTATATTGTGACATCAGCTACCTTATCATAACTTAGATTGGTAAGATTCTACTAAGTGGTTCTAATTATTCTTGTAGAGGAAAGAGCGTGCATGAAGGAATGAAACTATAAAAATGTGACTCTTATTCATGGTGTTTTAGCAGTCCAGTTGGGCTGAAGTGTAGTTTATAAATATGGAAAAAGTAAAAATATTCAAAAAATTTAATTGGATCCATTGAGAAGACCACTCAGCTATCACAATGTATATATTTTTCCTACTCAAATTTCCATCCTCCCTCTGCTGTCATAAATGTATCTTTCCATTTAGCTGTTTTCCCTGGGGTACTTTTAACCAAGGACTGATTTATCAACTCTAACTTTGACAGGTTTTTACTGTTTTTATTTTGTGTTACTGTATCTTATCCCTGCTTTTCTAGTTTAACGTATCATGCTGAGACCAGCCAACATGATCTAGAGAACATTTATGCATGGTATTTGTAAGCACATTCAAAAGTCCCAAGGGTAGTACACTAAGGTGAAGAAAGGAATAGAGCCAGAATCATTCCCAGTATAGTTTCTTCCTTTATTTCCTGTTCTCATGCTCACATAGACATGAGAATTAAGCTTCACATATAACCTTCTTTTCTAACACTTAGTGAATTTAATTTTTCAAAAGTTTTCTTCTCATTTGTATTGGCAAATCATATAAGTTTCAATAGTATTTGCTTGAAATGCTTATAAGTAATGCCAATTGTAAATTGTTACTTTTAGATTTTCTTCAGCAGATTATGAATTATAAAAACATCAATTAAAACTAACATAAGCTCATTTAACACATGCTGTACTCTGATGAGGTAAATACTATTCTTTGCTCTTATTTTACTGATAAAGGAAATGAGGCTTTAAGAGAACATTAATTTGCTCTAGGTTCAGAACTGACCAGACCAAAATTTGAATTCAAGCAGTTAGACTGCAGAACTCAGGGTATCTCATAAACAACACTGTGGTAGAAAGCAGCTACATGGACAATTGTCTCAGTGTGAGCTGCTAAAACACAATACCACAGACAAGGTGATGCTATTTCTTATTGTTCTGGAGTTTGGGAAGTTTGAGGTCAAATTGACAGTGTCTAGTAACTGGTGAGGACCTTCCTGCTGTGTCTTCACCTGGTAGGGAAGCAGAGCTTCAAACCTGCAAAAAATTGGGTTCGGGTTCAAGTGTGGATTCAGTATGTCACAAATTAGAGGGGTCAGGTTCATTTTGGATTTGAATTTAAATGCTATGTGTAGATAGCAGAGCTTCAAACTGAATACAAACCCAAACCCATAACCTAATTCCAATTCAAGCATTTAAAAATTTTTCTGAATCTGAACCTGAGCCTGAACCTGCACTCTGTGAAAAACTGGATTCAGATTCAGCTTTTAATGTTTTTGTTTTGTTTTATCATTAGTTATTTAAAAATTAAAAGAAAAAACATTGATTTTGTTGTTAGTGGTGGTGTGTGCTGACAAGTTGGGTTCCACTCATAGCGACCCTCAGAGGGTTTTCAATGGGTGATTGTTTCAGGATTGCTTTTGGAGTGCATTGCCATGTCTTATCCTGTTTTTGCCTTGCATGTATTTGCACATAGGATTAAATTTTTAAACCTGAACCTGAGCTGAAACTACACTTTCTAAATTTTAACACATGAAATCTGCCCCTGAACCCAAACCCAATTTTTTGCATGTTTGAAGTCTTGTAGAAAATTAAAGAGAAGAAAATAGGGCCCTCACTAGTTCCTCCTAGCCCCAACACTGAATCCATTCACTACGGTGTAGTTTCCAGGAGTTAATCACCTCAAGCACTACACCTTTCAGCAGTATTCTATCAGGGATTAAATTTCAACAAGAATTTGTGAGGGGACATAAACGTTAAACCATTGCAACAATGAATTTCCTCTTTTTGAACATGCAAGAGGATTATACTTTTCTGTCTCCACTGAAATTAGGTGAGAACCAGGTAACTGCTCCTAGATAGAAATCAATAAAGTCAGAGCTGGGTGCTGTGGTGCACACCTGTAATCCCAGTGGCTCGGGAGGCGGAGGCAGGAAGATCACAAGTTCAAGACCAGACAGAGTCTGTGTAATTTAGCAAGACCTTGTTTCAAAAAGTAAAAAATGGGCTGGAGGTGCAGCTCAGTGGTCCAGCACTTGCAGAGCATGCAAGCACAAGGCTCTGGGTTCAACACCCAGTACCACACACACACACACACACACACACAAAAGAAATCAAAAAAGTCATAAAATGTCATGCAGATTTTTTTGTATTCATTGCTGTCCTTACTGGCTAAATGAAGAGAACATAGTGGTAACATAAGGTGCAAGAAATCATGATCTCTGAAATCACTTGGAAGACCCTCTTTCAAACACCTGATTAGCCTGTGAAGAGAGAAAGGAATAAACTTATTTTGTTAAGCACTATAATTTTGAGTTGTTACAATAGCTAGCATAATTATTTGGATAACATACACTGTTAAATGAGAATAACAAAAGTTTGAGCTCTTTAATTGTTTTGTTTGTTAGGCACCCTCAAGTTGGGTCCGACTCAAAGCTACAGAAGGAAACACTCCCTGATTCTGTGCCAGGCACATGATCTTATTTATGTTTAAACCCATTGTTGCAGATAATGTGTCAATCCATCTTGTTAAAGATTTTCCTTTTTTCATTGATCTGCTAGTCTCCTAAACATGATGTCTTCCTCCAGGGTTTGGTCTCTCCTGACTACATGTCCAAAATATGCAAAATGCAATCTAGCCATCCTTGCTTCCAAGGAGCACTCTGGTTTCACTTCCTTGAGGACAGATCTGTTCATTCTTTTTGCAGTCCATGGTATATTCAATATTCATCTCCAGCACCATGATTCAAAAGCATCAATTCTCCTCCTGTCTCCCTTATTCAATGACTAGCTTTCACAACCATATAATGCCATTGAAAATACCATGGCATGAGTCAGGTTCTCATTTGTCTTTAATGTGACATCTTTACTTTTTAATGCTTTAACGAAGTCTTTTACAACAGATTTTCCCAGTGTATCTTTTGATTTCTTGACTGCTGCTTCCATGGGTGTTGATTGTATAACCAAGCAAAACAAGATCTTGGACAGCCTCGATCTTTTCTCCATTTATCATGAAATTGCTTGCTGACCCAGTTGTAAGGACTTTTGTTTTCTTGATGTTGAGGCTCAATTCATACTGAAGGCTATGTTCTTTAGTCTTCATCAGTAAATGCTTCAAATCTTCTTTAGTTTCAGCAAAATTCTGTCATCTGCATAATGCAAATTGTTAATGAGTCTAGATATTATATCTAGCCTTGGTTTGTTGTTCTTATTAGTCCTGGGTTATTTTCTCAGTTGTTTCCTTGTTCTTATCTTTTCATCGGGCTAGGATTTAGCTCAGTTGGTAGAGAGTATGCTTTTTGAGCTCTGAGGCCCTGGATTCAATCCTCAGCACTGCAAAAATAGGAGATGGACCTGGCAGCCCACTCTCAAAACAATCCTGAAAATAGCCATTAAAAACTGTGAATAACAGAGAAGCACTGACAATAGTGCTGGGCATGGCACAGTGTCAGATAGTGTTTTGTTCTATTGTACATAGGTTACTATGAGTTGGACCCAACTGGAAGGCACCTACCAATTGTAAGTTCCCAAGCCCATGGCCTATTACCTGCAGTTAACTCTTAAGAGAATTAGATGACCTATTTCAGAAAGAGAAACACCTTGAGCAGCAGTGCACAAGGTGGAAAACTGTTTGGCCGGTGAAGTCTGAGGCAAGAAGTCAAAAGGCTTGGATCAGCTAGTTCCCCTTAAGCAGGAGCTACTTCCTTCTCCTATACACATCCCCTCACCTTACTCAAAGGACCCTATAAGAATAACTCCCCCTCAGCAGGTGCTTGCTGCTCTTCTTAGTAGGGCTGCATTCACCAAGGTACTTATAATAACAGCTTTTTGCTTCACATATGGCCTAGTGTGACGGTGTGATCACTCTCTGTTTGAACCTAACAACAGCAACAACAAATCATTCGTTGGAGTTTTTTTCCTTCCAACAATATCTTGGGTGGGAGGGGGTGGGTGGGTGATTTTTTATCTTCTGATTCTACAACACATGTGCTTTGATCTATTTGTTTACTAACTGTTATCCTGTTTGAATAACCAACATAGCGCTTCTGTGTCCCTTTGACAACTAGAGTTAGAACCTAGCCCAAAATTTGATTCTGTAAATTATAGTCATTCGATTATAGTTTGGTCTTAAAATCCTATAATAATTTCTAGAAATTATAAACTATAACTCTCAGAAGAATTTTAGTCTTAAAAATATATTTCTACCTTTTCTTCAACTTGCATATCTTTCTTGTAGTAGCTCTTAATAATAAATTACATCTTAAAAGTGGTGAAACCAGAATTGCCTGTCTGAAAAACATAAGGGAAATAATTAATCTCAAAAGCATTCTTTTGTGAGCAAATAGGAATTCAAGCAATTTGGCTGTTGAGCTCTTCATTTGGAAGAGCAATTAAAAAGCATTGAAAAACAAAACAAACAAAAAACCTGTAGGAGTTCTAGGCCACATGCCTTTAATTTCCATTTGCCCTTACTTTCCCCATAAGAATACACTAATTCATGTAAAGCTGAAATAGAATCTTTTTGATGTATACATGCATTATAAGTATTATGGATTTAAAAACTCAACAGTGCTAGCATTCTAATTTCCATTCCCAAGAGACAAAACAATTTAACCTTTCTGAGATAATCCCACCTACTCTGAATCACAATCTGAGTCACAAAACTTCAAGCTAAAAATCACAGACATAGCTGTAGTGCAAATATAATAATTATTAAAATAGAGGAATGCACAGAGTGATGGCCTAGGTAAAAGCACATTGGAAAATAATCTAATGGGTTGCATAGCAATTTTCCAGGCAGAAAGAGAAAAAAATCTGCTACGACCAATGTACATATGAAAACGAATTTCTTGTTTTTTATCTTTGTAGTCCTGAGAGTTGAACAGAGACCTCATACCTTTTAGGCAAACACTTTACCACCGAGCCACATTCCTAGCTCTTTTTTGTATTTTCTAGTTTTGAGAGAGGGTCTTACTAAATTATATAGGTTGCCTGTGGTCTTGAACTTGCAGTCCTCTTGTGTCAGTCTCCTGAGTTACTGGCATTACAGGCATGTGCCTTGGTGCCCAGCCTACTTTCTTTTTAAGAACCTAGACAAAAGGTTGATTGAGGTCAATTTAGTATCAGGAAATGAGGCTACACATTTTATAGAAGAATAAATTCTGAGGCCTCGCAGGAGGTGCCACCAGTTCCAGCCCAGACCTCCTTACCCTTGCTGACATATTCAATTCCATTACTATTTGATTTCACCCCCAACAAATCCTTGCAGCACCTTTCTCAGAAGAACTGCCCCTGATCTACAAGGCACACCTCACCCACTGATGCCTAGGTATTTCTCTCCCCCTCCCAGGGAGTGATCTACAGCCAATGGCTGACATAAGGTAGAAAGCAAATCCTAGTTCCTTAGCTCATGAGGACAATGTAGAGATGATGTTTATGATCTGGTGGTGAATGTCATTCAAGATTTTATCAAAGAATTGGTCATTTGAGTGATGTGGAATATGGGATTCTATATAGGCATAAGATGTATGCAACGATGAAAGATGGTGAAGAAGTCTATGGAAGATTGAAGTTGTTAACAGTCCATAGAGTGACACTGTGGAAGAAAGGCTGGATATAAAGTGAGGGAGAGTGAGAGCAAGGTGGAGCTCAGAAAGGCACAGCAGAACCAATGAGCACAAACTGCAATCCGTGTCTGTGTCCGACTGCCTCCAATCATGGAGCTGATCCCTAGATGAAGGCAGAGACCAGCATCAGGGAGTTGCACAATCATGTAGTCCAGGACTTAGAGAAAGAGAAGGAGAGATCAACTGAAAGCTAGAGATGCCATGGAACAAGATGCTGCCTCTCACCACACATTGGAGAGAGAAGAGATCAGCAACTGTGAGATCATTCTGCAACAGCACTTTGTGCCCTTCTCTGACCTTCAGAGCTGACTGGCTGTTGTTTCACTTCTGCCTTCTGAATGTCATGCATATTTGTTTTGTCACCAACTATAAACCCAAAACCAAGAGGGAAGGGAGTTGTAGAAAATGTAGTTTCAACTTCACTACATTGATACAATACAAAATCACCACTATAAGCTCACCTTGTAAGATCAGCTGAACACATACCTTTATCTAGACTGTATGTTCTTACTTTGATTCTTTTTGTTTCCTGGACACTCATGGGTTTGATATGAAAATGCCACATTAGCAAGTTGCTTGCATAAGAATTCTGTCTTGGTTTTTTGACAAACTAACCTAAAGTGTCTCCATCATGAAAATAAAACCATAAAGCAATTCTTTCCGATCTCTAAGAATTATTACTTTATATTTTCAAAAGAGTTATTTTTAAAAATCAATTAGACACACATTTACATCATTTCCAGTATCAGTTTTCCTAGTATCACTTTGTGTACACATTATAAAAGGATATTATAATGGAAATAAACTAGATGAGGTATTTGCAAAATTCTTTCATATGAAGCATCCAAATATTAGTAATTTATCAACTCCAAATGGTCAAAGTCTATGATTTTACACATATCTCCCTGCCTGTTATCAAGAATATTGGTTATGCAATGTTTCTTAAGGATTTGATAAAATAACTAAAGGTCTTCAAAAGTCAAATCTGATGTAAAGCCAATCTAGTTTTGGCTCTTCACTTTAAACAATGTTGTTCTGTCATTATTCCTCTTTTTTTTTCTAAGTTGATGTTTCTGCAAGTTATGATACTGGGACACTCAAACTTCCAACAAAGACATTAATAAATTGTCAGGTTCTTTCTGGTGTTTTTCTCTCTTTCTCTGCATTGTGGGTGGAAGCAAGAGGCGGGTGCCCTAACACTGCACCTGGCAGCGAGGCTGTGGCTGGAGAATAGAGCATCATGCACAGGATAGAAGGATGAGGTTTATTCACAAAGGAGGGGAAAGGAATGGAAGATTAGGGGAGGGGAAAGGGGAATTGGAGAAGGGAATCTCTCAGCTGCTATCTCTGCCTCTGAGGCAGAGACTCCCAGGCGTCATTGTTCTTCTGGCTCTCAGGTTTCACTACTTCAGGGGCTCTGTGCTTAACTCCTGGAGTCTTGCTTCACGAAGCTATAGGTTCATGTAGAATATCTGGCATTGTAGAGGTCAGGTCAGATAGAGGTGGCAGGCAGGTTGAAGTATGATGAAGACAGGTCAGAGGAAGGCTGAAGGCTAGGCTAGGCAAATGAGTAAATGGGCCTTGGGCTCTTAAGGAACTGAAAAGACTCAGCTAGCTTTTCTTGCATGGTGTTCAGAATGGCTGCTGAACTCTGAGCTCCAGAGTTTATATGGCCTGATAGCCAGCCAATCAGGGACATAGGGTTGAAACAGAAATGACCAATTGGGCACCAGGGAGGCTTTAGATGCTACCATACCTTGGGTGTCATCTTGGCCCACTTGATGGGTGGGGAGAAGAGTGAGATACCTGGATGTATAGCAAAGGTGACCCATTGCTATCTTGCCCCATAGGATTCCAAGTGGGCTAGATGAGCTCCTGGGACTGGCCATGTTTGGGGTACTCTCTATCCCCCTCATCCCAACAAATAAATCCCAACCAATAAATAAGCTCATCATGACTGTCACCTGGCTGAAGGTGATTATCAGAAGTACTATGATATCAAATAACTCAGAAATGTAAGAAAGTTTGTACTTAGAATCTATAAACTGTGTTACCTGAAGAGAAATTGAAAGAGGACAGATAATTACTAGGAAAATTGACTAAGTAATCCAAGCAAAGGATAGAAAGGACCTGTAATAGAGCATCAATATCAGAGATGAGAAGGGATTTAAGATACACTTAGGAGGTAACACTAGTTTGTATATCTGAAATAAAAAATAAAAAATCTAAGTGAAGATATGATTTAGCTCAGTTGGTAGAGTGCTGCGCTGCAGTCTCTGAGGTCCCGAGTTCGATTCCCACCACCGCAAAAATGGGAGAAGGTCCTGGCAATCCACTCCCAAGGCAATCCCGAAACAGTCAACCATTGAAAACCCTATGAGGGTCGCTATGAGTTGGATACTGACTCGATGGCACCTAACAACAAAAGCAACAACAACAGGTGAAGATACGATAGATACGTTTATAATAAAGACACTGGCGATTGTTTTGTACCAAATCACACCTGTTTACAAATAGGTACTTATATGTGTTGGAGGCTGATATTCATAACTCAAAGAACATTTTTATGATTTCAGCATCCTTAATTAATTTGAAGATTTATATGAATTCAGTTGAATCTGTTTCTGATAATAGGATATCTTTTTGACTGCCCCCCAAAAAGTGAGTCTTGCTTAGCTGATCTCCATCTACTAGTCACATGCCAATGCTGGGCTGCAGCTTCTGACCACGCTCCTGTCCACAAATAGATTAGGGAGTCTCATTCTAAAACAATACACTCATGAAACACAATGATGATACTTTGAAATTTAGTGAAAAAGTGAAATTTATTCTCTTTGGTTTCATGATTAAACAGACAAGCTATACCTTACAGTAAGCCTGTTATTAGTATTTGCTTTGCATTTTGGAGAGTTAAAGAAAACATCTCATTTGAATGAGTAATTTTGCCAGATATTTGTATATGTCTAATATAACCAAGCAACATCTTTGGCACTGGTTATTTTAATATTCTTGCCATAATTAAATCTAACCTTTAAAACTTCAAAGACATTGCTTGATGTGGTATTTACCTCAAAGTGGACCATGGACTAATGCATAATTTTATCAACAGTATTAATTCCCAACAAAATTTTAAAAAATTACTTATAATTTGCTTATTTTACACTTTCACTACACATTTTAACATGGTTTTTAGAGATGTTACATGATCAAAATTTGAAGCAAAAACCTTATTGTTGATTAATACTCAGGATAAGGAATATAGCTCTCTGCTTATTTCCTTACAATACTTATAACTTTTGGTGGTGGATGCAAATATACATTCACAAGATAAGACAAAAAAAAATAAGTGGAATAAAGTGTCACATTTGGAATTTGCCAGTTCTTATAGGTATCTTCTCCCTTGGTTTCAAACATAAATAGTAAAAGATTCAACTTCCATTGACATCATGTGTCTGTTATACATATAATTATGTAAATTTTAAATTATCTCATTAAGTATAAAATATACCCAAAAGAAGAGAAGATGGTATGGCATAATTCACTATATTCACTATCCAATTCAGCAATTATCAACATATAGGCATTCATATGTTAATAAAATGAGTTTCTACTACAACTGTTAACCCCAACTACTACTACCATTTGAAGACTGTTGTCACATGTCAGCATTTCACTGGAAGTTCTGAGATCTGAGCAACAGAAACAAGCACTTGTTTGGATGCAAAAGGGCATTACTTTGTGATGACAAAATAACCTATAGAAGGATCTGAAAATTCTGAGATAAAACATGCAAGAACATTGCCAAAAATTATAGTGAAAATTCCTTAACTACCACTGGAAATTAGGTATAGTTTTTATCTCGGTCACAACCATCCCCAAATAAATTTGACACAGATTTTTACTTTAGAAGCCTTTAGCTTCAGTGATGTGATTAATTATATCTAGTACACATGCCTAAGCATATCTACAAAGAAGACCAGAAAAACAGATTCTGGCTTCTATGGTGAGAGGTGTTCTAAGAATCACAAAGTATGACATTTCTCAAATACAGAAAAGGAATGCAGATGCTGAAAAATCCAAGAGGAGCACTAATTACTATAACCATTCATCAGAAGCTGGGCTAAATATTTTACACATAGTTTTGTTCAAACTTGCATCTAAGTCTCTATTATTGTCCTCCATTCAGAGATAAACCAGTTTACTTAATTAACTTTCCAAGGTTAAATAAGCACTAAATTGTGACATTTGGATATTAATAAAGTTCTATCTGATCCAAAGTCTCTGTGTTAACCACTGCACTGATTTTGAATTGAAAAAGAATATTTACAAATGACATCTTTTATAAATCAGACTCATCAACTTATAATAAGACACTGAGGGTCAAGGACATCATTAAAGTGATTTGTCCAAAATCAAATCACTAGCAACCTCAGACCACCTTTATAGCAGACTGTCTAATAGGATTTTGATGTATGATGTGTTTTTAACAGTGCATTCTGCCTATTGATTGTAGTGTTTGGGAGAATCTGCTATCCTTGAATTCAGACTTCATCTTCACTATTAAGTTTACTGTAGAATACTGATAGCTGTAGAATGATGATAGCTGAACTATAAAAGATACAGATATAATGTCTAAAACAGAGAGACACACAAATAATGGAAACTCCATATGAAGAGAAAGGAATGCAAAGAGAATTTAGCCAAAGATTGATAACAGGCAAAACTGTCATCTCCTCCCAAGGAAGAATATCTTGATTTTTGCTGCATTTGCTTGATATCAATCTCAGACATTCAAGTTGAAAGGAAAAACTCAATAAAGAATCAATACAATTTAATGAAACTCATATATCTGAAATTATGTCAAGGACATTTCACATTCCAGGGCTCAGATACCTTTTCACAGTACAGTGCCCATATAGATATGTATTGTCAACAAGTGCATTTGGGAATGCAGGAGATTAGAGGTCTACAAAAAAATTACAATTAAAAATAGCATATTACCTAAAAATATTGGTTTAGCTCTCATTTAGTTACTCGCTTTCTATTTCTCAAAAAAATGGGAAAAGATATTCTTTTCCTAAATCCTTCAAGGATCAATGATTGCACAAGAGTTAAAAAACTAAGAATCTAAAAGTAAATATCCTCCTCTATTTACTTTCAAATTTGTTAGTCATATTGCTATACTTACATGTATCCAATTTTTTTCCTAGAAAGGAAGTATTCTTGGAAATGAAATTTTTAGGTACAATGAAATTCATTAAAACCTTTTGGAAAATGGCTCTCCCATGTCTTCTAGAATTATACAATAGTTGTATATGAAACTCTCCATCCTTACACACATTACTTTGTTAATAACTTATAATATAGTAATTTAAAAATGAGTTCTAAATACTTCTTGGATTTCCGGTAAGGTAACATAATTTAATTAATGTTATTCATTTTCTAATTTTGAATTTTCAGTTTATATCCATTCCTATTATTCTATTGGACTTCTTATTTTAATTATTGTGAGAAGATAATTTGTGTCAAGAAATATAATCTTCAGGTGTGTATTATAACATTTTTCTTGTTTGTCTGTTATATGTTTACTTACATACATTTTTAAAATTTATTTTGATGTAAAAATATGTTAAACAAATTGACAATTCTAACACTTTTTCATAAGAAATTTTATCAAGTTTTCTCTGAATCCTCATGGTATGTAACCATTACTCATGATTTCTTCATATTTTATAAGATCATTTCTCCATTTGGAACAGTGTAATTTTAGTGAAATTCATTTTTGAGTT
>VMDO01020717.1:0-36918 GCA_007922755.1 Pedetes capensis
GTTGGGTTTTTTTTTTTTTTTTTTTTTTTTTGTCTACCACGAGTCGCCCCCTGCGGCTCCAATACACCTCCCTAACTGCGTAGTGCCCTCGAGTTTCAGCCCGGATCGTCAATCCCTCTTACCCCTTGCTACCTAAATCTTCGAGGAGGAGAAAGCAGGGAGGTTTCTTAAGGTTCCCCTTCTCGGCAGAGATTGGGGAGTTAGTAAAAATATCTTGTAGGCAGGAGCGCGGGGTTCCTGTTCCTCTGTTGACTTTAAATAAAAGATTAGATTTTTAAAAAATCAGCCTGGTCGTGGGTGGAGGAGAAAGGGAGGGGAGGGGTTCTGACTCCTCCTCCTGGCCAAGATGGGGAAGTCCCGGGTTAAGAAAACCCAATCCTGAGAAGGCGACCGAGCCTCAGAATACTGGAAAGCTTGGGGATAAAAGGCCTGGGCAGTCGGAGTGGGTCCCCGGAAGGTTCCACCCTGCGATCACCCAGCCAGGTGCCCTGACGCTAAGTGCGCCTGGGCAGAAATGTGTCAAATTCGCCGGGCTGAGTGGAAAGCTACTGCAGCCCCTGGCTAATCGCCCTGCCAAGGAGGAAAAAAAGCAAAGGGAAATCGCCTGGCCAGCCTGGCTTTTCAATCTCTGCGGCATCAGCGGAGGTATCCCGGTCCTTCCACGCCTGGCTGTCACAGCGCGTCCTCCTGCTATTCTCCCCATGCACACATTTTAACAGTTTTCTTTCATCATCCCGGGACCCAAACACCTGCAGAATCCTGACCTATCCTCCCTTAGGTAGATGTGAGGAAGAGATTAGAGACCCGCATCCAGCCGGCCAGGTCTGTGCGGGCGGTGCAAGCTTTCTCAATAGGTCTGGGAGAGGCCAGTGTTGGGCTCTTTTTGCTGCCTTCGCCAGCGCACCCCTTCACACAGGTTCCAGGCCTCGGAGCCTCGTGGCCACCTGAGGAGACTCCACTGTTTCGGGAGCCCTAGAAGGCAGTCATAGATCCTTGCTGCGCGCCTTCTCCCTCAGCTTTGAACTCAGAGATAGCTCAGGTTAGGCAACGACTCGGCAGGCTCAGCGTGGTCTTCGGGAGTGGGGCAGATGGAGCCCCTTGGCTCTTGCTCTTGTCACGTCCCTAAACATATTTGATTCAGGTGCTCTACGTCCAACCTGGGCCCAAACTCAGCTAATTTGGAGCACCTTTGTACAATTCCTGACTACAAAACGTGCTTGCAGAAGTTTGAAGATAAGGAGTTGTGTATTATTTTCAATTTATGCGCAGAATGCCTAATTTGTCTTTCACTTATGGCCAAGACATGTTACCACTTCCACCTGCCCCCCAGTACCGGGGCATTGGACCCAGAGCTTCGAGTATGCCAGGCAAGTGCTCTGTCACTGAGCTGCCCTCCCGGCCTCTTTTGTTATTTTGTATTTTGAGACAGGATCTCGCTAGATTGTTCAGGCTGCCTCTGGCGTCAAACTCAGGATCCTCCTCCTTCAGCCTCCTAAATCCCTGGGATTACAAGTGTCCACCACTGTGCCTGGCATGTTTTTTCCTCCCCCTCCCCCTCTTCTTCATTTTTGCAATACTTGGGGGCCGAACCCAGGACCTTGCACACACTTTGCACCTGCTCTACAACTGAGTTGCACCCCAGCCCCTTTTATATTTTCTATCTTGAGACAGGGTCTCATTAAGGTCGCGGACTGCCCCTGGTGTGGAATTTGCAATCTTCCTGCCTCTGCCTCCCAAGTTGTTTGAATTACAGGCATGAGTCACTGGCCAGGCACATTACCATGTCTTATAGCTAAAGGAAATTCATCAATTTGGTTAGTTTAAGGTAAATTAGCTCCCCAGTGATTAATTATTCCAGTTAACATTCTTTAGTAAAAACATACGTAGTTGAAAAGAGACAGCTATTATGTGTCTTAACTTTCCAGCACTAATTACCACACAAAGCATGAAATAATCTTAAAAGTATATTTTATGACCTTTTCAGTATCAACTTTTATTCATTTCTGTTTACCTTGAGAACAGGAATAATTTTTAAAACCGTTAACTAATTTATTTATTTATTTTTTGTGGTACTGAGGGCTGAATCCAGAGCCTCCCGCTTGCATGCTTTGCAAGTGCTGGACCACTGAGCTGCACCCCCAGCCCATTTTTTTTTACTTTTTGAGACAGGGTCTTGCGAAGTTATACAGACTGCCTCTGGTCTCAAATTTGTGATCCTCCTGCCTCCGCCTCCCCAGTTAACTGATTTATATAAGTAATGTGAGCAGAGGTCAGAATGTGGGAATCAAGCATTAAATGGACTGTTAATGGGTCAAAGTACCAACACCACAGATGTCTCATACATATGATCACCTTGAAAACTATCTGTAAATTAATGTAGTGAAACACTGCTTTCCTTCCCTCCCCCCCAAAGAAAAGAAACAGATTGAGAGTGGTTACTAATATTTTTTTTCTGACAACAATAAGAATGGTGCAAGCACTCTCTTTGCTTAGGGAATTTGGTAAAAATCAAATGAGGCTGGAGGATTTTTAAACATAGTAGCCGGTATTGCCCTGAGCAGGATTACTTCCCCCACCCCCCATCAGAGAAGAACTCTAAATGTAGCTATTCAAGGAGTAGCTCTGTCCTATCTCTAGATCTGGGCTGGGGTTTAGCTCAGTTGGTAGAGCAATGGGCTGTGGTCTCTGAGGTCCCAAGTTCAATTCTTAGTACCGCAAAAATGGGAGAAGGGCCTGGCAATCCACTCCCAAGGCAATCCTGAGACAGTCAGCCACTGGAAACCCCTTATGAGGGTTGCTACAAATTGGATATTGATTCGACGGCACCCAACAACAACAACAACAACATCTCTAGATCTGCAAAGATGCTAGCTATTAGCTATATGTGGTTGTTGTTGTTAGATGCTGACGAGTTGGGTCTGACTCATAGCAACCCTCAGAGTTTTCAATGGCTGATTGTTTTGGGATTGCTTCAGGAGTGGACTGCCACATCCTCTCACCATATGTGTTTATTGGGCATTAAAATGAAGTTGGTTGGTTGAAATGGAGATGTTCTGTAAGTGTAAAGTTCATATCAGATCTCAAAGACAGTAAAAAAGTAAAGTATCTCATTAATAATTTTTTATATTGACTACATGGTGAAATGATATTTGACTCTACTGGGTTAAAATATTTCATCAAAATTAATTTCACTTTGTTTGAGAGAGGATCTTTCTATGTAGCCCAGGCTGACCTGGAACTCTAGATCCTCTTGCCTCAGCCTCCTGCACGCTGGGATGACAAGTGTGTTCCCCCACAACCAGCCTCCAATTTTACTTTCTAAAAACATTTTGTGTGTGTGTGTGTGTGTGTGTGTGTGTGTGTGTGTGGCCACTATAAATGTATTCTTACATATGTGGCTTACTTGTTAAGATTCACACTATATTTCTATAGGACAGCACTGATCTAGAACTATCTTTTAATTTTGAGCCTGTTATGTATTCTTACGAGTCCTATAACCTTAAGTGATATCTTCAGATTCCTCTGTCTTTTTGGCCTCCTCAGTGCAAAATCACCAGAAAGGGCTGATTCAGTTATCTCATCATCTCCCTACCCCAAGTCTCCAGAACCAAAATATTGGAAAGTTATTACTTGAAACTACACCAGAGGAAACAGCAAACCTCAATAAAAAATCCAAACTAGATTTCCAAGAAATCATTCCTAATGTATGACAGGACAACTCACTTTAACCTCCTCTGCCCCCAACAATTTCCTGCTATAATTATAACCTTTGTATACAAGTTTAAATGGGCATTTATTTAACAAAATAATATTTGTTCAAAAATGGAGTTACCTCAGTCTGGAAAAGTTGCAAGATGACTAACTGTGCCTCATGGTGCAATCTCCACCTCACATCGTTCAAAATTCACAGCTCTATAGATATAGATTTGCCACTACTATAGAAAACTCATGAAGCATAATCATCACCACTTTTGGGAAAAGGCTCTTCCTTTTACATTATCTGAAGCATATTTATTTTTCACAAAATAAAATATAATCATTAGAGACTTTATTTAATTTTAGGAAGAAAGATGTGTTTTAGAGTCCTATTTTATCTCACATAAGATAATAGCTTCACAAAATATGTGATGGTATATCTTTCATGTATGTGGATTTTTTCGTTGAAACTTCTCCAAATAAAAATTAAGAATATTTTCCTGTGCTGGGATGTAGCTCAATGGTACAACACTTGCCTAGCATATGTGAAGCTGTGGGTTCAATCTCCAGCACCATAAAAATGAGTAACTAAATAAACTAAGAAATAAATCAATAATAAAATAAATCCTGATTGACACACATCTTAAAAACAGGAAAGATCTAGTTGAACCTTTGAGGAAATTCAAATTTTTGAAAATGTAAGGATCTTCTCTAAATTGCCCCCTAGATATAAATTCAATGATTTTTACAGTTACATAAGATGGAAAACATTAATAAAATCTATAAGGAACTAAGGTGGAGACATTCAATCATACAATACATACAATACTTTTCTTTAACATTCTTCCCATCAAGGTGGGATGGGGTCATGATAAAAGCGGAGACAAGCCTATGTGCCTGTGTCAAAAATCCAGGTTCTTTTTTATCTCTAAGCTTCAACTTTGCCTAGGACAGTAACTGGCATATAGTAGTTGCTCAACAGATATTTGTGAAACGAGCCGTGTTTTCTTCGTCTAAAAATAGGAATAATAATATGCATAGGATTTGGGGGATGATTAAATGGGGATAATTTCTGTAAAGCATTCAACATAGTGTCTACCACATAGAAAGTATTTAATAAATGGAGCTATTGTTGTTATCAGCTTCAGAAAGGGAGTTTTCCTGCATATGTAACATAATTGAAATAATCACGCTTTTTTGTTTGTTTGTTTTTGTTTTTTGGTTTTTTGAGACAGAGTCTCTCACTATGTAGCCCTGGCTGACCTGAAATTTGCCAAGTAGACCAGGCTGGACTTGAACTTGCAGCTTCTGCTGCAATTCTGCCCCTGCTTCCCAAGTGCTGAGATTATAGTCATGCAACACCAAACTCAGCCTTGAAATACATCACTCTTAAAAGTTATCTCTTTCCATTTGTTGTGTGAGCATTTTATTGTAGTATTATCTATTTCTTTAGAGCACTCATCACAAAAAAGATACTGTGAGTAACTTCCTGTGGAATTCAAATAAAAGAGTGTGTAGGGTAACTGAGTGTTCTGTTTTTCAAGCTACATGTGTTGAAATGCAAATGATTACAGGTCAGTTGCCTCACAGGCTATGATCAAAACCTTGTTTATATAATGCTCAAAAGAAACTAACAAATGTCTGATTCAAAGTTAACATTACCTGACTCATACTTATGTAGGGAACATGGAAAGGAACAGGGAAGTATGGAGTCTATGTCAGACAGGCTTTAATGTTTTCTTCTTTTATTGGTTTCCAAAGTGTTTAATCCTTGGAGGTGTCATGTTGTTTCAGAGTCCTTTGAAGAGAAAGAATTATGGGGCTCTGAGACTTGACAAAGAACTGAGAAGCCATTCTTGGAACTTTAATAAGCTACTGTCTTCCTTCAGTTGTTATTTTAGTAGAATAGAAAAGATCCTCCAAATGTTCTTGTTTATAAACACTTATTCATAAGAGGGAGATAATACATTAAAATTTCATTTTCAAACTGATATTAAAAATGGGTGCTTTAACATTTAGCAAAAATCTCAGTATAAAGTATTCCTTCAGAGGATAAACATTCCTGTTTTATAACTATCAATTTACTTTGGTTAGTTAGAACAGTGGTTCTCATTTTTTTTTCAGTCCACAAACTATTTTGAAGCAAAAACCCAAGGACCACCAGTTCCTATTCATCACCATAAAAAAAAAAAAGAGAAACCCCGAAACTTTATGGCACTATTGCCTTAGAACATGACTGTTATTGTGGTTATTTTTTAAAAGTTTATATTTGTGCTTTTCAATGTAGATTTGAGTTTAAAGCTAGGAAAGATACTTTAAGAAAAATTCTGACTTTTTTAGTGACTTGCATTTAAGACCATCCCATAACCAGACCTCAACTGGAAGTGACATTATGTAATTAAATGGAACTCTATTCCATGACCACCAACCAAATCCCAAATTTCTATGTTTGGGAAATCTGCAGCTTTAATCACAAAAAATTGTGTAAGTGAACCAGTGTCAGATCAAATTTGTTGTTGGAAGAACTGGTGTTAGATTAATTACACCATATATATTTTTTCATATCTGGGGGATTGAACCCAGGACTTTGTGCTATCACTAAGCTGTGCTACCACTAAGCTTAATTTTTTTTTGAGACAGGGCCTCACTAAATTGTACAGGCTGCCTCTAGCCTTGAACTTGAGATCCTTCTTTCTCAGCTTCCTGAGTCTTTGGGATTACAGGCATGTTGCCACAGCACCCAGTTTAATTATGCCATATTTATAAACAAAGTACATTTTAATCAAATAACACATTGATTATGATTTCAGGAGCTTATTTTAAAACCATGATCCTGCTAACCAGTACGGAGCATAAATGTTAAGGAATTTCTGTTTAAAAATTTGAATTTAAATAACTTACAACTGCCTGATAAATAAGAATGAATTCTATTGATTAAATATCTTTATTTGAAAATTTAAGAAATCTCACATAATAAAACCATGTACCATACCAGATTGTTGTTGTTAAGTGCTGTCGAGTTGGTATCTGACTCATAGTGACCCTATGCACAACAGGTGAAACACTATTGTCAGTGCTTCTCTGCTATTCATAGGGTTTTCAATGGCAGATTGATTTTTGGGAGTGAGTATACCAATAGTAAGCATGTTTAAGCAAGAATAAACCAATTGGAAGTAGCATTGGCAATTCTGAATGGTTTATCATCTTTTATAATGATGGCAATGATGATAGTAACAGACATTTGAGTACTTACAATGTGTCAGACAGTAAGTGCTTTTCATGTATTAATCTATTCAACTGTCATTGCAATCCTAAGAGTACTAAATATATACTATTGTTGTTGTTAGGTGCTGTCCAGTCGGGTCTGACTCACAGTGACCCTATGTACAACAGAACAAAATGCTCTCTGACATTGTACTATGCCCGGCACTATTGTCAGTGCTTCTCTGCTATTGATAGGGTTTTTTCAATGGCAGATTGTTTTGGGAATGGATTGCCAGGTCCTTCTCCCTAGCCTGCAGCACCTGGTATTCTCAGGCAGCCTCCCATCCAAGGACTTACCAGGCCAAACCTGCCTAGCATCCAAGATCAGGTAGGATGGGATGCGAGGGTGCTATGGCTGCAGACAAATATATACAATTAGAAGCTAAGAACTATTGAGTGTTAGCTAACTATTAAATGGCTTACGTACATTATCTTGTTTTATTTTAATACTACATACTCTCAGCAAAAGTTAGTGTTTCATCTGATAAAGAATGAATATTTTAGCTGGGCAAAGTGGCACAGGCCTGCAATCCTACTTGAGAGGCTGAGGCAGGAGAATCTCAAGTTTGAGGCCAGAGGCAGCCTGTACAACTTAGTGAGATCCTGGGTTCACCTGGGTTCAACCCTCCAATACTGCAAGAAAAAAAAAGAGTGAATATTTTTCACTATTATTAATTCTTTCAAAAATGTCAAGAAAGTTCTTGGGAAAAATGTACCATAAAATAAAATATTTAAAAGAATATCATTATTAAATATATGTACATGGCATGTTGCTCTATTATTTTTTATTTTGTTTCACTTTACTGGAGACAGTAAGATTCTATGAAATGTCATTTTGAAAAATAATGAAAATAAGTTTCACTTTTTCAAAAGAGCAATCTACCTTTTTTTGTTTTGTTTTGTTTTGTTTTGTTTTGTTTTTTGAGGGCTGGGGTCAGTGTTAAAGAGCTTGCTTTTAGTATGTTCAAGGCCCTGGGTTCAATGCCCAGCACTGCAAAAATAAAACAAAACAAAACACTGAAAACGAACAACAGCGACAAAAATAAATAAAATAAAAAAGGGAGGAATTGAAAGGATGATAATGAAAGCCTTCTTTTCCACAGGTTATCACCAGTTTTTAGACAACTATTATGGGTTGAATTATGTTCCCTTCCAGAAAGATATTGAATTCCTAATCTCTAATGCTTTCAAATGTGACCTTATTTGGAAATAGCTTCTTTGTAGATGTAATTGGTTAAAATGAGGTCATACTTGAGTAAGGTGGGCCCCTAATTCAATATGCCTGGTGTCTTTATAAGCAGACGATCACGTGAAGACAGAGACACAGGGAGAATGCCATGTAACAATGGAATATTAGAATGATGCATCTATCAGCCACGTGTTGCATAAACTACCAGAAGTGAGAAAGCGGCAAGGAAACACAAAGAGGCAAGGAAAGGTTTCCGGCAGGTTTCAGAGGGCGTATGGTCCTGCTGTCACCTTGATCTCACATTTCTAGCCTGTAGAACTCTGACATGATAAATTTCTGTTTTGTTTGTTTGTTTACCAGACGGGGTCTCGCAAGATCACCCAGGCTGGCCTTGAACTCACGACCCTCCTGCCTCAGCCTCCCAAGTGTGCCACCTATGCCTGGCCAGTTTTTGTTTGTTTTAAGCCATGCAGGTTATGGTACTTTGTTGTGGCAGCCCTAGAAGATTAATAACACAACCACTGAGACAATTTTTGCTTATATATTTTCAAGGCACTTTTCACTTCTCCAAATACTACATCTACTATTAGGGATTTCCTAAAATAGGAGGTATATCTTTGTAACCAACAGGGAAAAATAACAATACAGTAGTATTTGTAATATATTTAAAAACGGATTAGGAATAGAGCCTAGAATTTAATTTCTTCAGGTTAAACACTTAATGTCAACAAAACAATCCCCAATTCTTCTTTATAGATCTCTGGAATCTGGATGACTCTATATGAGAAATTTTCCCCTTGTGTGGTACAGGGAAATTATTACTAGATTGAAATGAAAAAATATACTAGTTTCTTAAATCTTTCCTTCTGTCTGGAAGGTCCATATTTGAGCAGATTTAGTTTTTCATGTAGAAAATCACTCTCTCTACTTCTCTTCCTGAATTGCTCAAGGGAGTTTGTGGCATAACCATCTACTTAGTTTACCAATCTAGAAATGTTCAGGAGCTGGACGTGTAGCTCAGTGGTAGAGTGTTTGGTTAGCTTATGCAAGGCCCTGGGTTCACTCTCCAGAACCTAAAAAAAAAAAAAAAAAAAAGAAGAAGAAAGAACTGTACGGTTTATCATGTCATCTAATCCTCCTATCTCTCCCCTTCTTCTCTCACCTCCCACATTGTTTGACAGAAAGATCATGTTTATTTTACTTCCTAATCTGGATTCCATCAAACTCTCTCCACTCTTGCCTGAGGGTAGGCCTCACAATCTCTGGCCTGTTCTTCAGAGCCTTTCTAACTTTCACCCATTCTCTACACTTAGGGCCAAAGAGTGAATCCTAAAATGAAAAGCTCATCTTGTTCATTCTCTGCTTAAAACCCACAATGGCTTTCCATGAATGGGAATAAAACTTTAGCTCCTTTGCATAGATGAGATTGGCAAAAATGAGAAAAGAGTGTGGATCTGAAGCTGGAATTTCTACCAGCATGTTATAAATCTGGAAAATAGGATAATGGTGTGAATCCTAGAATTCTGGAGAGATGAGGGCCAAATGAGCTCTCTTCTTTCCTCCTGTGAGGAAAATCTAAATTCTGGAACCCTTTATTTGACAAAAGAATAGAGAACCATTTTCAAACCTCACTTGCTAGGTTGGTTTCTGTTAGTTCTAGACTTGGCAAAATTTGTTTCCTTGGGTTCTTTTTTTTCCTCTCCCCAAAATATAGGTCATGTCTCAAGTTCTATATTTTTTAATATTTTATTTTTGTGGCAACAAATGCATCATACAAAATTTACCATCTTGTCCATTTTTAAATTTGCACTTCAGTAGTCTGAAGTAATTCACACTGTTGCACAAACAATCTCCAGAACTTTTTCATCTTGCAAAACTGAAACTCTGTACCTAATAAACAACCACTCCCCATTTCTCTCTTGCCTCAGCCCCTGGTAACTTCCACTCTTCTTTCTGTCTTTGTCTACTTTAGATACCTCATATAAGTGGGTTCATACAGTATTTGTCTGTTTATGATGAGTTTATTTCACTTAGCATAATGTCCCCTAGGTTTACCTTTGTTGAGCATGTGACAGGATTTTCTTCCTTTTCAAGGCTGAGGAATATTTCATTGCATATTGTGAAAAACCACACACACACACACACACACACACACACACACACACACACACGTCTCTGGCCTCTGTTCCTGACACAGAACTCCTAAAACCCTTGTAATTTCCTGGATGATAGGAGTGTATTTTGTTTAATGGGGTGGCTCTTGGTGGGCTTCTAGATGGGGGCTGATCACCAGAAAAAACTGAGCATGATAAGAAGCTTGAAACTTTCAGCCCTGCTCTCTATCCTCCAGGGAGAAGAGGGAGACTGGAGACTGAGTTGATAATCGATCATGCCTACATGATGAAACCACCATTAAAATTTCCTTAACTATGGGGTATGAAGTGGTTCCAGGTGGATGAACACATCCATATGCCACGAGAGTGGTGCGTCCTAACTCTACAAGAGCAGAAGAACCCTGCACTCAGGACCCTTCTATACCTTTTCCTATAGACCTCTTTATCTAGATGTTCATTTGTATCCTTTGTAATATTCTTTATAATACACAAGGTGTATAAGTGACGTTTGGTTTACCTGTTCATTTGTTAATGGATATTGGTGTTGCTTTTTTTGGCTATCATGAATAATCCTGTTATGAACATGGGTGCGAAAATGCATAGTTCTATCCTTGATTTGGAGTTGCCTGTGAGTTGGACCCGACTTGACGGCACCTAAGAACAACAACAATCCTTGATTATATAGTAGGTTTCAAAATGGTCACAAATTATCCTCTTTCCTTATCCATGCCCCTTTGCAATGTGACTTTGCAGTTTTTCTCATCCAAGTACAGAGTTTATTTTCCTGCTACTGGATCTGGGACAGCCTGATGACCAGCTTTAGCCAATAGTATGTGATGGAAACAGTGTGGTACTGGCTTAAAGTCTGAACCTCAATATGTCCTGCACACATTTGCTTGCTCTCTTGAAATCCAAGTGAACTTGCCCAGGTTAGAAATATTCAAGGGTGATCGAGTATATGAATCAGATCAGCCTTCTTCAGACAAGGCATGAAAGAAGTGAGAATGTCCAGCCAAGATCAGCAAAGCTGATGTGACAACGAACTGCAGAGGCATGAGTGAGCCCACAAAAGACCAGTACAAATGTCCAGCTGAACCTAGCCCAAATTTCCAACTTGTGGACTTACAAGCTCAATAAATGGTTGTCACTTTGAGCATTAGTGATTTACTACATGGAAATAGACAACTAACACATTATTTATCTTTTAACTCTACCTATTCTCCTTTGGAAATCTGATCTAATTCCATAGTGACTTCAATGATCTTTTCTACATAGAATGAATCCAAATTATTCTCTGCAGCCTTCACTCTGACCTACTACACAGCTTCATCTTGAGTTTGGAACTCTATATTGGATACTCCATCCAGATATCATATTAACACTTCAAATTCAATATTTCCAAACTTGAATTTGTCATCCTATATCCAAGCCTTATGTTCCCCATCAATGTTTTTATTTCCATTGGTGGTACTACCATTCTTTTAGTCAACCACCATATTAGTTGCCTGGTGTGTTGCTGTGACCTAGAAACTGACCAAAGGAGACTTACGGGAAGAAATATTTATTGTGGGTTTATGGATAGAGGATTTTAGTCCACAGAGGTGGAAGATATGACAGCAGGGCAGACATGGTGGGGCCCGAGTCACATAACCTCATATCTTGGTGATCAAGAAACAGAGACTAGAAAGTCGTGGGTCCAGGTAAAAACCTCGAAAGCTGCCCTGCCTCCCCGGGCCACTTCTGCAAAGAGAACAAGCAAAGGTGTTCAACACCTATTGAGGGTCAGACTTTAAACCAGTACCACAGGATTTCATTCCTTTCTAAACTTGAGTAATAACTTCCACAAACAGTGCCACCAACTATGGATCAAATGTTCAAACACATAACCTTTGGGGAAATTTTAGATTTAAACCATAAAAACTGTACTTGAAACCTCCGTGTTATCTCTGATTCCTATATCTTCTTCTCATAGTCAGATAGTATCTTTCAATGCCAACTTTCCTCTCTTTATACCTATAGAATTGCTGACTTTTCCCTCCACGTGTCTGTCAGCTTATTGTTCTGGGGGAGCTTGTGTGTTACTGTGATGTTGAAAGCTATGCCCCTGGTATCTCAGATACCAGCATGGCCACCCATGGTGGACAGGTTTCAGCTGAGCTTCCAGACTGAGACAGACTAGAGAGAAGGACCTGGCAGCCCACTCCCAAAAATAATCAGCCACTGAAAACCCTATGTATAGCCAAGAAGCACTGTCAAATGTAGTGCCAGAAAATGAGCTCCCCCCAAGCCTGGAAGGTATTCAAGGTACAACTGGGGAAGAGTTGCCTCCTCAAAGTAGAGTTGACCTTTATGCCAGGAATGGAGTAAAGCCCCGGGACCTCCTTTTGCTGAAGCTGTTGTTGTTAGGTGCCGTCGAGTCGGTATCCGACTCATAGCGACCCTCATAGGATTTTCAATGGCTGACTATTTCGGGATTGCTTTGGGAGTGGATTGCCAGGTCCTTCTCCCATTTTTGCGGTGCTGGGAATTGAACTCGGGACCTCAGAGATTGCAGCGCAGCGCTCTACCCACTGAGCTAAATCCCAGCCCTTTTGCTGAAGTGGCACAACCCAAAATGAGAAGAAACATAGTGGCTGCAACAATGAGCTCAAATATTAAAAGATCATGTGCATGTCAAAGTGTGTGGTAGTATCTCATTCTGTTGTACATAGGATCACTATGAGCTGGATTCAACATGAAGGCACCCGACAACAACACTGACCTTTTAATAGCTTCCTTACTGTTCTCCCACTTGTAGTCTTTGCATCCTCAAATCTTATACACTGAGTTAAAATTCATTCTTCTAAGATACAGAGTAATGAGTTTCTCAACTTTATTTACTATGAGTACGTTTTCCTTTTGTCTGCTTATTCCAACATCTGGGTCTTCTCCATTGAGTCTCTCCATTGATTATCTTTTCTCTTGCACATGGGTCATGTTTTCCTATTCATACATCTAATAATTTTGGATTATATCTTAGAGATTGCTAATGACATGGGTCAGGGATTCTGGATTCTGTTATATTCCTCCAAAGGAATTTTAGTTCTTTTGTTTGTTTTTGCAGACAATAAACTTGACTGAACTCAAGTTCTAAACTCTGTCTCGCCTATGGTGGATAGCAACTGAAATCTTAGCCCAATTGTTTTAGCCTCAGCTGGGTTTATTGGAGTCTGCCCTGTATATGTTCTTCCAGGATCAACTGGAGATCCAGGCAAAGTTTAAACACAGAACTTCAGAGGTTTCCACTTCCCTCCCTAAACTTTCCCTTCTTCAATCCGGTAAGACTGCCGGTCTTAGCTACCCTGTCTGGTGAACACTGGAACTTGTATTTAGGCAAAAAGTTAATTAATATGGGAAACACAAAGAGCAGATGCTTTCCTTCCAGTATTAACACACTTCGGCATCTACCTGCTTTTGTTTGTTTTCCAGTGCCATTAGGTAGGTTTTTAAAAAAATTGTCTGATATTTATAGTTGTTACATGGAGAAGGGTGGTCACTTATGTGTGCTACTAAGACATTACCAGAGGCAAAAGCACTCTTTAAATTAACCTTCCATGATCCCCCATTGAAGTCTCTGGAACAAATCTGGGACTTGATATCTATTATGGGCTCTCCCCAAATAGATTACTCATGCTTTCCCAATTATGCTTTGCCCTTCCTTAACTTAGCTTTTGCTCACTTGGTTCTTTCCTATTAAATGACTTTTCTATCTCTGCCTAACAAAATATTATCCATCTTTCAAGAGCTCCAGGGCTTGGCCCCAGGTCTCTTGTCCTACTTTATAAACACTTTCTACCTATTGATCTTATTCAAATCCATGGCTTTAAATACTATGTGCATGCCAGTGATTCAGACATCTATATTCTAAGCCCTTATGCCTTCAAGGAGTTCCAGATTTGTATATTTGTATATTTAACTGTCAACTTGATATTTCCATTTGAATGTCTAACAGGCACCTCAAACTTAACATGGTCGAATATCTTGTTTATCTCTCCCCTCAGCTTCACTGTCTTTTCAGGCCTTCTCAATTTCAGTAAATGTTACCAGCATTCATAAGCCAAAGAGAAGGAGTCATCTTAATTCTGTACTTTCCTTACACCTCATAGACAATCCATTAGGAAGTCCTTTTGGGTCTAGCATTACAATAGAGGTAGAATCCATTCATTTTTCTCCAGACCCTTGACTACCATTGGCATTTAAGTCACTATGGTCTTTCACCTGAACTCTTTCCTATAGCCCACATGGTCTAAATAATCTGAGCCCTACCTATCCTTTTGACTTCATTACCCTTTCCTTTTGTCTTTGCACTCTGCCCACATTAGTTCTATTTCTGCTTCTGTTTCTTTTCTTTTCTTTTGTAGTACTTGGGGTTTGAACCTAGGGCCTCACACATACTTTGCAAGTGCTCTACCACTGGTTGGCTCCCCAGCCCATTTTTAAAATTGTTGTTTTGAGCCAGAGTCTTGCTAACTTATGCAGGCTGCTTCTGGCCTTGAACTCACAATCCTCCTGCCTCCACCTAAGTTGCTGGTATTATAGGTGTGCACCACTGTGCCAGGCCCAATTTCTGTTTCTTGATGTTTCTAAGCTCTTCGTCTTTTTTGGAGATATTCCACCCCCAAATCTTTATTTTCTCACTGTCTGATTTCCTTGTTGGATTGCACTTCCTTTAAGGGCAAATGTTATTTCCAATAAACTTTCCCTGAAAGAAGGAATAAATTCAACATCAGTACACTTTTCCAGAAAGGTTTTGCTGTATCTCTCTGATGGAAATGTACTCTTACTCTCCTTGAATTTCATGTCCAGGTCTCTTTTAGCATTTATCACTTCCTATCTCATGTTATAGTCATTTGTGTGTGTGTGTGTGTGTGTGTGTGTGTGTGTGTGTGTGTGTTTTATCTCCCCAAATTAATTACAGAATCAGAAGGGGCAGAGTCCTTGTCTGATTCACTTGAGTATCCCCCCATATGGCCTACTGCAGGGTTTGAATAGAGAAAAGTTGAAGATGTTGAATGAATGACTAAATAACCAAGTCAATATCTGTTTGTATTGAAGGGGAGCAGGGGTTCAGCTCAGTTGGTAAGGTGCTTGCTCCATATATTCTGAGGCTCTGGGTTCAATCCCCAGCACCACAAAAATGGGAGACGGACCTGGCAGCCCACTCCAGAAATAATCATCCATTGAAAACCCTATGGATAGCAGAGAACCACTGCCAGATTCTCTTTCATTCTGTTGTACATAGGGTTGCTATGAGTTGGACTTGACTCAATGGCACCTAATAACAACACACATTGAAGGGCAATATTATTAACATTAAAACAGTGCCAATGATGGTCTTAGTTAGATTATTGCTAAATTCCTTTGGAATTAATACAATATAATTCACTAAAGCCTATATTATGAATTGTTCGTTGAGTGGTTCTTAGTGTTTTAGTGCTTAATTAGAAATGTTAGAAACTACTGAAGTATTCTGATTGACGTAAACTTAAAAAAACACTGCCTGAAATGTTCATGTAACTAATATATCTAAATGTTATAAAAACATGCCAAATGAGTCATGACTATTTTGACCAGCAGAGTTCCATGGGTATATTCTGCATAAAGGATAGGGAGAAATTATGGGGTCATACTCATAAAATTTGAACGGTGAATTTTATCAAAATCCATTTAAACATAATTGTAGTTCTTGAAATGGAAAAGTTTTCTATTTAATTACACAAATCTCAGACCTGAACCTTAAATAGACTGCTCTTTATGATCTCATCTTCCTCTTTGACTCTGTTTTATTTATTTTTTTCTAGTTTTCCAGCCCTTGCTGTTGAACTATGCTTTTTCCTGGTACTATTTCAAGCTTCTACTCAGCATCTAAACTCATTCACCAAATCCATTAATGTAACAACAGCTTCTTCTCAGAGAGAAATAATCTTTAAACATTTTTCATCTGATAGAATTATTCACAAATTTTAGTGCCACAGTTTCCTGGTAATTTTTAGTTCTTTGCACTCACTTTATTAACTGGTTGTATAGGTAGGTCAATGTTGTGGATTGTGAATTATTTATGTGGGGTGATTACTTATGTATTTCTATTTTCTCTGCTTCTGTATTTAGCATGTATTCTGTTGTATGTTGCACAAGTCCAACCCAGAAGATTTCAATACATTGGAGAAACTGAAGCACAGCCAAGATAGAAAAATATATGATCAAAAACTGTGTGACCAAGGTAAATTAAAGGCAAAGTCAAGATGCTTCTAATCTTGACCCACAAATGACATTGCTCATAAATGATGGTGTGGAACTAAGTATTAAATAATTCAAGACCATTGATGTCATTGTTATCTGCACAAATACATTTGACTGAAGATGAATAATCTTTTCTCTCTTCAGTTTATTTTGTGAAAAAGGATTTCCCCTTTTCATACAAAATTTCAGTTCTCTTCATCTTTTTATCTCGGTGGTTAAGCTTTTATAGTAGTGCACAAAAGCTAACATGAAATGAAGCTAAAGTGTCATCCTTTTGTATTTATACCAGAGGAGTCTTCTCAATTGGGATGTTTTTGACTACAAAGAGCTGAATATCCAAAGAAAAGTAAGTTAAGGAATAAAGATATTTGTTTTCTTATATAGCAAGAGGTAGGGTGGTTGCAAGGTTAGTTAATTCAATGGCTTGACAACATCACTGAGTTCCAAGGATCATTCCATATTTCTGTCCTGCCATTTTCAGAGAATTAGTTTGGGCTTCTGGTTTGTTGCATCATGGTTGTGAGATGTGCACCACAGTTCCAGCCATCTACTGTACACAAAATAGCCTGAGGCAGAGTATGGGCATTTCTCCTCATAGGTGCAATTTTTTTTTATTCAGGAGAAAAATCTCTCTTACAAGCCCCCCAGCCTATGTATTTCCCCTCATGTCTCACTGGCCAGGATTGGATTATATGTCCATGAACTAGCTACAAGGGAGGCTGAGAAGCAAGTATCTGTTACTTGTAGCCTTTGAGGCCCTATGTTGTCCTCCTTTTCTGTAGCTTCATCACTTACAACTCTCTCTCTCTCTCTGCTCAGCCACATTTTCAGCTTTGATATTTTTCAACAGGACATATGCACATTATGATCTTTGCACATACTATTCCTAGTGCCTGGACAGCTTTTCCTCAAGATATCTGCATGACATACTTCCTCATTTCCTTCAGTGACATAAGGGCAGAGACAACTACCAAAAATGGTAGCCCTTACCTCTATCCTACACTGTTCCTCTTTTTTTTGAGACAGTCTTGCCATGTAGCCATGCTTGGCCTCAAACTTGTGATCCTCCTGCTTCAGCCTCATAAGTGCTTGGATTACAGAAGTATGCCACCACACTTGGCATCATCCACTGCTTTTATCCCTTTCCCTTGCTTTAACTTTCTATAGCACTTAACACCAGCATGTGTGTGTCTGTGTCTGTGTGTGCATGATGCTGAGGATTGAACGTGGGGCTTCACACATACTAGGCAAGTGCTCTACCACTAAGCTATACCCCAGCACTACTTTTTGAGAGAGAGTATGTCTCTCTGACTAGATAGCATGTTCTACCTGAACAAAGTGATATATCTCTTTGTTTGTTGCTCTACCTCTAGGATACACAACAGTGCCAGCTACATGGCAGGTACTTAACACATATTTGTTGATGAATGAGTTAATGAAGTTGTATTCTATGGGCAAGGACAAAGACAGGAACAGACAATTAATTCCTTTTTGCTGGATAATCCACAGTGTTGGCGATAGGAGGAGATGCTGATAAAGGTACCTATGAGAGCCAGGTGCAGTGGTACATGCCTGTAATCTCAGTGGCTTGGGAGGCAGAGGCAGGAGGATTGCAAGTTTGAGACCAGAGGCAGTCTGTGTAATTTAGCAAGACCCTGTCTCAAGAAGTAAAAAAATGGGCTGAGGGTGCAGCTTAGTGGTCCAGCACTTGCAGAGCATGCAAGCAGGAGGCCCTGGGTTCAACCCCCAGTACTGAAAAAAAAAGATACCTATGCTGGGGCTGGGGGTATGGCTCAGTGGTAAAGCATTTGCCTAACATTTGTGGGGACCTGGGTTCAATTCTCAGCACTGCAATAAAATAAAATAAAATAAAATAAAATAGTACCTATGACGAATAGAGGTCATTGGGTAATAGATGGATGATAGTGTATTTGTGAGGTGAATAGGAGAAAGAAACAGCTACAGGGCCATGACCCTGTTCTTCTAGGTGACAACTTCCCACAGTGTCTAGCACCGTCTTAGGCACAAAGTAGGTAATCAACGTCTAGAATCAATTGATTGTATTTGACTTTTTGAATGATTTCTCCAGAAGTACTGGAAAATGATCACATCAGAATATATTTTCCATTGGCTGATCTATCTTAGAGACCACTCACCCTTCAGATACAAAGATGTAGCAATTCCTGAGAATTCCTTTCACTTGCAGGGTGGTTGTATTAATTTCCTTGGGTTATCATAACAAAACACCACAAACTGAGTGGTTTAGAACAAAAGAAATTTGTTCTCTTTATAGCTCTACTAACTAGATGTCCAGTGGGAGAAGGACCTGGCAATCCACTCCCAAGGCAATCCCGAAACAGTCAGCCATTGAAAACCCTATGAGGGTCACTATGAGTCAGACACGACTCGATGGCACCTAACAACAGCAACAACCAAATCTGGTGTCAACAGGGTTGGTTCCTTCTGGAGGTTCTAAGGGAGAATCTGTTTCTTGCTTCTCTCCTAGATTCTGGCTGTTACTGGCAACTCTTGATGTTTCTTTGTTTTTAGATGCACCCCTCCAATATCTGACCCTGAATTTACATGGTATTCTATTGTGTGTCTCTGCATCTTTGCCTGGCTTTTCTATAAGAACACAAGTTATTGGATTAGGATTGACTCTAACCCAGTAAAAACTCATCTTAATTAATTACATCTGCCATACCCTGTTTCCAAATAAGATCACATTCTGAGGGTCTAGGGAGACAAGAATTTTGAGGGGATAGTATTTATTTTTGGTTTAATGCTTTCTAGACCTATGGTGACCCTTGGCAACTTAATGAGGAAGGAAGAAAGTTTGTTTAAAAAGGAAAATCAATTTCCCATCTGAAGGCACGTGATATGAAGAACATTGTAATGAACTCCCTTCATTATTAAAACATTATTTTGGAGGTATATTAAAAAATTATGCTGGGGGATAGCTCAGTGGTAAAGGGCTTGCCTAGCAAGCACAAGGCTCTGAGTTAAATCTCAAGTACTACAAAAAATACAGTCCCAAACATAATTATTTAACATACTCTAATGGGGCCAGGATTTAGCTCAGGTGGTAGAGTGCTGCTCTGTAGTCTCTGAGGTCCTGGGTTCAATTCCTAGCACCACAGAAATGGGAGAAGGACGTAGCAGTCCACTCCTGAGACAATCCCAAAACAATTAACCAATAAAAACCCCATGAGGGTCGCTATGAGTCGGGCATGACTAGACGGCACCTAGCAACAACAACAATGGGAGAAGGACCCAGCAACCCACTCCCAATAAAACAATCTGTCATCGAAAAATAGAATAGCAGAGAGACAGTAACAATACTGTTTCACCTGTTGTATGTAGGGTTGCTATGAGTCAGATACCACCATGACAGCACCTAATAACAAACAACAACAAAACATATAATTCTGCTTTATTTCTGAAGTGCTCCTTTTCTATTATCTGACCATATTTATTATAGGTATTGTGCAACTCTCTTTACAATGCTCATGCACACACATGTATACATATATGAGACTATGTGAATATGATAGGTGCAAGACAGTTTGCTTCATAGTGAATGATTAATGGCAAATATATATTTTATGAGGTTTCAAGAAAATTATCCTGGAAGAAATAAAAAACAGAAACAGCAAATCCTGATCAAACAGCACTTAATGAAGAATTCTTAATACAATATAACTTCTCCAAGTATGTTCAATCAGTTATAAAGTTCTTATTTTAATCTTTCCCAAGGTTTTTTCTCCCATAAATATAAACTCAAGGAAGCCTATTCAGAAATTTCTCTGGTACTAGTATCACACTAATTCTTAGATATTTAGATGAGCATAGATTTTAACATGGTGAACTCTCAGGGTAAAATATGGCCAGTAACTCATCAGAGTTCTACAGAAAATTTGTGAACTTATAACACTTCTCAACATAGCTAGAAAGAGGAAGAAAAGAGATAGGGTATCAAGGAACTAGTTAATATCTTTAAAAATCTTATTTATATTCTTGTGACAAAGTATGAGTAATAGATGTGATCTTCTTCCCACATCCAAAGAATCCAGAGGAATTGACAAATAAATTGTTACAAATACAAAAGCGCCCTGTTCTTTCTCCTTTGTAACAATCATCACTTATAATTATTTATGATCTTCCCTATTCTAATGTAAGCCCCATGAATAAAGACACTAAGCCTGTCTTATTTATCTTTGTATCCCTTGAAACTGGCTCAGTGGCTGCTAAATGAAAATAATCAAATAGTTGTTGAAGTGAACTGAAATAAAGAAGATTTTAGTTCCTTATGGATATGGATAACTCTGCTGTGAAATATCAAATGAGATTTCTTGGCGTGTTATTGGAAGTGTTGATTCTTTTAGATCAGGTATGTGTCATCATGTATTAATTAGCAGCACACTTTAAGGTGCTCTTAAAAACCATCCACTCCATTTTTAGTTGAGGACATGTCCACTCAAAACGAAGAGTACATTTTTTTGTGTGTGGTACTGGGGGTTGAACCCAGGGCCTTGCACTTGCATGTTCTGCAAGTGCTGGACCACTGAGCTGCACCCTCAGCCCATTTATTTTATTTTATTTTTTTTACTTTTTTGAGACAGGGTCTTGCTAAGTTATGCAGACTGCCTCTGGTCTCAAACTTGCGGTCCTCCTGCCTCTGCCTCCCAAGCTGCTGGGATTACAGGCATGTGCCATGGTGCCCAGCCAAGAGTACATTTTGTAATATCAATTGCTACTCAGTGTGGCCAATATTATATTGGCAGAAATGATGTCTGGAAATATCCAGGAATTTTAAAAGCCAGCTGGTGTGAGCTTTTTGCCTCTTATTTTGTCTTTTTCAATCTTGTTGTATAAAGCATGGAAGTGATGAATGGAGCTCTAGTCACCATTTTAGACCATAAGGATGAGGACTACACCATAGGGATGTAAGGGGTTGAGGTTCTTAAGGACTTTAGGAAGCATGGCTGCTGTGCTAGCCCTGGATTGCTTACTTCTCAATTTTTGTGTAAGAAAGAAATAAGTTTTTATCTTGTTTAAGCCACTGTTATTTTGGGACATTGCTACTTGCTACCAAATCTAATTCTAACTGATAGATAGAAATAAGATTCTAGGGTATTATAGCTGGAAGGTGGCTCAGTTGGAGCTTATGTACTTCACTACTCTCATTTGACAGCTGATGACCAGAGAGGTCATATACCAAGGTCAAAAAGTAGAATGGAGGTAAAGCCAGTTCTAAAATCCAGTTCACTTCAAATCTTTCTTTCCTACTCTATGTAGTCTGTTTAATAATATACACTTATCAAAACAGTTTGGTAGCCTGATTTCTATTTTCCCATTGACTTTGCTTATAATACTACAGGAATTGTAAGTTAAGAGTAGACAATCTTTTTGGGAGTTGACTTAAATATTTGCTGAAAAAAGGTGATGTTTCTTCCATATCTGCTGATTCCTTAACTGCATGCTTAAAAAATGTCAGATTTTTTGCTTCTGAGAACACTAAATTAGGCTAATACAACTGGATTTTAAGATATTGCTTCACTAATTGGTGTAGCCATATACAATATTGTGTTTGTTGTTAGGTGCTGTTGAGTACTGTCTGACTCATAGCAACCCTCACAAGGTTTTCAATGGCTGATTGTTTCAGGATTGCCTCAGGAGTGGATTGTTACGTCCTTCTCCCAACATACAATATAACCTGCCCTAACTTGAATATTCCTTAGGTATAAATACATTGCTGTTGTTGTTAGGTGCCGTTGAGTCAGGCCCAACTCAGTGACCCTCATAGGGTTGTCAATGGCTGATGGTTTTCGGACTGCTTCCAGAATGGATTGCCACATCCTTCTCCCATTTTTGTGGTGCTGGGGATTGGATACAGGTCCTCAGAGACATTAGAGCAGAACTCTACCAATGGAGCTAAACCCCAGCCCAGGCATAAGTATAGGTTGATGCAAACAAAAATAGCTCATTTCTTTATTAAGTCTATATGCCAAGTTTATTATCACACATACCTTTTTGTGGCCTGCATATTAAAGTTAGCATCAACAAAACAAAAATCCTTACGACTGAGTCAGCACACAACTTCATAATAAATGGAGAAAAGATTGAGGTCATCCAAGATTTTGTTTTGCTTGGCTCTATAATCAACACCCGTGGAAGCAGCAGTCAAGAAATCCAAAGACGCATTGCTCTAGGAAAAGCTGTGGCAAAAGATCTCTTTAGAGTATTGAAAAGCAAAGATGTCACATTGAAGACGAAGGTGCGTCCAACTCATGCCATGGTATTTTCAGTGGCATCATATGGTTGTGAAAGCTGGACATTGAACAAGGGAGACAGAAAAAGAATTGATGCTTTTGAATTGTGGTGCTGGAGACGTCTATTGAATATACCATGGACTGCCAAAAGAACCAACAGATCTGTCCTAGAAGAAGTACAACCAGAGTGCTCCTTGGAAGCAAGAATGGCCAAACTGCGTCTTACATATTTTGGACATGTAGTCAGGAGAGAACAATCCCTGGAGAAGGACATCATGTTTGGAAGAGTGGCAGGTCAACGCAAAAGAGGAAAACCCTCAGCAGATGGATTGACACAGTGTCTGCAACAATGGGCTTAAACATAAATAAGATTGTTTGCCTGGCACAGAATTGGCAAGTGTTTCGATCTACTGTACATAGGGTCACTATGAGTCGGACTTGACTCGATGGCACCTAACAACAACAACAACAAAAGAAGTTGCAAAAATTATTACACTTCCTATAATTAATACCTTATGAAGAAGCTCAGGAGAGGATATTAGGAGAACTCCTTAACTATTAAATATATTAACAGCAATCATGGGCAAGGGCAGATATTTATCTTGTGAGCTCTCTTTCTCAGCCTTACATTGTTTATGTTCCATTCATATGTCTTTTTTTCAGGGATTTTTTTCTTCCTTTTCTTTTCTTTTTTTTTAAAAAGACAGAGTATTGCTGTGTAGTCCAGGTTAGCTTTGAACTGGTTATGTTGTGCTCTCTTTCTTATTGGTATAAATCTTGGGACCATCATGGCCAGGCATTCATCAAAGATCACACAGGTAATGATGATTCTTTTATAACAAAAGACATGACTTTCTACCTCTCATTACAAACTGAATGATAATGTAAAAGTAGAAAAACAATTATACATTGTCAAGAAATTGACTATTGAATCTGTCTGGGATGATAAAGTTGTTAGCTTGGATTCTAATAACTTAGAATTCATGGGAAACTTACTTATATTATATAATCTTAATAAAATTTAAGTATAGAAATATGGAGTAGATTATCTGATCTGGGCTGGGAGAAAGTTTAAGGACATAAGCTGTGCTAAGTCCATAGTTTATAAACATTTTCAGGTCAAGATCCAATGAGAATTTGATTGAATTTATGATCTATCCCAAGAAAATAACTATCCATGAGATAGCAGGCATGTATTGCCATTATCTGTTTACTATTTTCCTTCTGGGAACTACCTTTCCATCTACTTGGTTACCACAGGACCTACAATGTTGATACAATTTGAGCTATCTTTGGTTGCTTCTGACTGGTTAGCCCATGACCACTTAACCCAAATCAAGCCAATCAGAGTGTGAGCATAAGACTTTAGAACAGGAAAGTAAAAAGAGGGCCATTCTCTTTTCAGATGTTTGAAAAAGTAAAGCATAAAGCTCAGAAACAGTTGTTAGTTGCTAGGTTCATGGTTGGGGCTCCTATGAAAAAAGACAGATTGACTAGAGAAAAGCATACACATTTACTTAATATGAATTTTATGTGCGTGAGAGCCTTCATAAGGAAATGAAAACCCAAAGAAACAGGAATACCTGTATATTTTAATGCTAGGATTGATGGAGAAGTGGGTTATCATGTAGAAGTAGAGTTGGAGAAAAGTGTGATCAGATAATAATAACTAGAGAGGGAGACTTAGCAAGGCCTGCTTTCCCAGCATCTTTATGTCTCTGTGCCTTTAAGATAAGGAGTTCCTTTTAGGGACAAGGAAAGGACTTGAGACAGGGTCTCGCTATATAGCCCAGGCTGTCCTGGAACTTGTGATCCTCCTGCCTCAGCTTCCTGAGTCTAGGATTACAAGCATGTGCCACCATACCTGGCCAAGGAGGGCATCTTTTAAATGAGGGTTTTATGACTAGTTTCAAGGGAAGGCCAGAGAATATTTCCTAGGTTTTATAATCTGCTTAAGAGGAGAGGGATATAGGAAGGTCAGAGAGTGTCCTTCTGGCTTCTGTGGTTTTCTCAAATGCCAAGGTGACATATTTTGGAGTAGCATGTTCTGAATCCCATCATTACCCATATTTCCCATCACATGAAGGAAGTCAGTAAGAAACAAGGAAGGACAAAGCTAATGACCTGAGAAAAGTATGAGAGAATCCACTAAATATGTTTCTTATTCTAATGTTTTTTTTCTTTTTTGAGACAGGGTCTATCTATGTTGCCTAGGCTAGCCTCAAACTCATGAACTCAAGGGGTCCTCCCACCACAGCCTCCCAAATAGTTGGGACTACAGGCATATGTCACTGCATATGGCTATTCTAGTAGTTTTTAAGGCTCAGTGAATCACATATTTGATTTTGAATTTTGTGAGAAATCTTTATCTTAACTTCCTTTTTCTGCTTGAACAAGTTTGAGTATTTCTCACTTGCAACAGAGCGAATACTACTTAAACACACAGATATATGTGAAGCTGTCCTTATAATATCAAGAGGTTCACTAGGGGCTAAGAACTCCTCTGTGTATTAGTGTAATTACTCATGATTAAATGGATTTTACTAATTAGACATGAATTGTCTATTAAATGAAGTAAGTTCAACAGTTCAACATGTCTCCTACTTATGAAAAGTCTGTTATCAGGTTGGATTATTAGAAACAGGTATTAAACTCTGTTTCATTAGCAGTGTCCTACAATTCAGACTTTGCCATATTTCATATTTGTCAAGATTTAAAAAAAAGTTTTAAATGCTTTTAACATGTATATTGATTTTCCTTTTGATTATGAAATGGAAAAGAGAAGAAATTATAGCAAACTAGTTTATTTCCTCCTGCTCTGGGAAGTAATCTGGTCCCCAAAAACCATAAAATTAAATTTATAGATGTCCAGTTTGTGAGGCAGAATGAAACTTTTACTTATTTATAGTGGGGTGTAGACTTTTCTTGTAACTTGAATCACAAAATCTTCTCTTTAAGGCACTCCCTTCTCAATATGCCTAGAAACTATATTATTTATCAGAAGATCATGCTAAGGAGGATAGAATGACACAGAGAAGAAATTGGATGATGATAAGTGATATAGTATCCAGACTTACATAGATCCTATTGAACCACTCCCCTCAAAAACAAAATTACGGTCAGTGGGAAAGTTCTAGATACCCTCATTGAATCAACGATGTTTTCTTTGACAAATGAATCCTGGATATCTCCTTGAATTTTACTAATTTTCTTCAAAGACATTGCCTTCTCTCTGACTTTTGCTTAGTCATCATTCACCTATTTGCTGGCTTCTGCCTTTACCTCCTGGGTTTGTAGCACTTTATTATTCCTCAGGTCCATCAAATTTGACAAGAAGGTCCACAGAAAGCTAGGTATTGAAAAAAAATGCCACTTCTCATAATAACAATAAATTTAATAAAACCAGAAGAAAAAGATGGAACAATAACTTATGCAAATTATAGGGTCGGAGCCTGAGAATAAGCTTGTAACCTAACATTGAAAGGAAAGACTGAGCTTTTGGAGGATGGAGTTAATCTCCCCATTTCATTTACACAAAGCCTCCCATTTTATGTATAGGTGAATGTAATAAGTCTCCATGCTGCCATTACCAATTATTTTGTTGGCAATAGAATAGGAACTATGCACAGTATTTAATCAAAGAAATTTCCTCAAAATTTGACAGCTCCCCATATTTCCTGCTGTAGAATATTCATGCTTTCTTTCTTGTCATCCTCTTGAACTTATACATACTATTGTGTTTCGAAAAGAGAGTACTTAAAGGCTGTAGAAATGTACATGAGTTGTGACATTTATAGCCATGGTTTGACATTTAGATGGGTTCATATTTAAAACATGTCTTTCAAAATTAGCATAGAAACCAAGAAAATGCAGCCAGAGAAAAGTGGTTATACACATACTTCAGTTTTACTTCAAACATTAAGTAGGAATTGGTGTTAGATACATGAAATCACACATATCTACAGCAGTATTCTTATGAGTAAACCATCTCAGAGGTGGGTGGTCTAGCCCCAGTCAAGCCTTCAGATGACTGCAACTCTGGCTGACATCATGACAGCAATCTCAAGAGAGACCAAGAGGCAGAACTTCCAAACTAAAGTACTGAAAAATTCTTGACCCACAGAGATTATGAGATAAGAAGGGTTTGTTGTTGCTTTAAATTGCTAATCTTGAGGTAATTTGTTATGCAGCAATAGGTAACTGATGAAGCCTATAAGACACTATGTAATCTTGTCCAATGTTACTTCTCTGATTGCAGTCTTCTACCATTGTTCTTCTACCACTATTCCCATTGCCCATTGTCTCTATCCAGGGTGGTAGACTTAATGTTGAAAAAAATGACCAAACAATGAGGTACATAGCAGAAAGATTTAGCACTTCAATGAAAAGGCTTTTCATTTGATTTGAAGGTCATACAAGACCTCACCAAATGGAAAGACACTCCAAATCTTGGGCAAGGAAACAAGTAAAAAAACTTAAATCTTTCGAAATTAATTCAACTCATTGTAGTTAGAGTGCTAATACATGATATTTTGGGGATATCTTTTTTCAAAAACCAAAAACTTTTGGTTAAGGTAAAGTGTAGTATCTGTTCTTATCAGTAAAAAAAAACTGAATAAAATATCTTTTTCTTGGGAGGAATATATGAAGAGGGTCAATATTTTCTTTTTTAAAATATTATAATAGAAGGACAATATTTTTTTGAGGTAGCTATCACAATGTAGCCCAGGCTGGCCTGGAACTCACAATAGCAAGGATATGGAACCAACCAAGGTGCACATCAACAGAAGAATGTGTAAAAAAATTATGGTACATATATACACAATGGAATACTACTCAGCAATAAAAAAATGAATTAATGTCATTTGCAGCAAAATGGATGGAATCGGAGAGCATCATCTTAAGTGAACAAACAAGCTCAAAAAGAGAAATACCATATGTTCTCACTCATATGTGGGAGCTGAATCTTACTTAAAGGAAGAAAAAAATCCTATGTATAAGTTGATATATAAAAATGCACAATTAAACTTAGTGAAGAAGGGACAATATAAAGAGTAGAAATAAGTGGGGAGGGAACTAGCAGAGGGACATGAAGATTGCAGAAGGTGGGATGGGAGGAGAATCAATGTAGAGGAATAAAGGGGTAGAGGATAATCTCAATGTGAACAATGCAACTTCATGAGTACATGGGAAAAATAGGGGAATATAACCCAAATATGCACGTGAGTTTTACTACATATTAGTCATAAGGTTCCATAAACCTTGTAAATTGATAAAAGTGTAACCAAAAATGATATAATGGTTGCATAATTGGAAAAAACACTGCTATATTACTCTGCACCTCACCGTCATTTACCAATAAAGGGAAAAAAAATCATAACCTACTAGTTGCTACATACATTAATGCCTTGGTTGTTCATATTTACTCAGTTCAAAGGTGTTACCAGTTGAGACAAAATATTATAGTGTACAAAGAATTCATCAGATTCATTATTTAGATAACTCTGGAGTACTTCTAATGTTAAGGTTTGATTGTTTTCATATACTTGCCTAATTGTATGAAACAAAAACCATTTTATTTTATGGATAAGAATTTGGATTTAGTTACTACTATTCAATATTTGCCTCATTAAAATAATTTTCTTTACAATATATACTATCCACAAAAGAGAGATTTCATGATTTCTAGTTAAAATCATGTTGGAAATTATTGTATTGAGCAGTTAGTATTTTCCAAAACTGTGTATGTGTGTGTAAAGAATTTTTTGGTAATTATCAAATACAAGATTTTAGAGTAAAGGGTTTTGAAGATGGGGAAAAATAAAAGTGGGAAAATGATCTGAATAGACATTTTTCAAAAGAAGAAATACAAATGGCCAATAAATATATGAAAAATGCTCAGTATCATTAGTCATCAGGGAGATGTTAATCAAAACTACAATGATACAACATCTTACTCCAATTAGAATAGCTATTACCAAAACAGCAAAAAAATAACAAATGCTGGGAAGGATACAGAGAAAACAGAAATTGTACACTGTTGGTGGTACAGCTACTATGGAAAACAGTATGGAGGTCCCTCAAAAAACTAAAAATAGAACTACCATATGATCTACTTATACCCACTCTTGGGTATATATTCAAAGGAAATAAAGTCAGTATACAAAAGAGATACCTGCATGCCCAAGTTTACTGCAGCACTGTTCACAATAGCTAAGATGTGAAATCAACCTGGGTGCCTGTTAACAGATGAATGGATAAAGAAAATATGGCATATATACACAACGAAGTATTATTCAGCTATAAGGAATGAAATCATGTCATTTACAGGAAAATGGATGGAACTAGAGATTATCATGTTAAGTGAAGGAAGCAAGACAAACACAAGTATCACATGTTCTCTAACTAAAAATAAATACAGAACTAAAAAATAAAAAAATAATAAAGTTGGTCTGAAAGTAGAAATAATGATTACTAGGGACTGGGAAGAGTTCCAGGGGTTAGGTGGGTGGTGAACGTGAAAGAAGGGTGGTTGGATATGATCAATACATACTGTATACATGTATAGAAATATCCCACTGAATCCCATTAATATATATGATTAACATGTGGTCATAAAAAATTCCCCAAAGCTACTACCTCAAGAAAAGTCAAAAATCCAACCTATCTGCCCATTGTAGACATAAATAAATAATAAATAAATAGATAGATAAATAAGTAAATAAATAAATAAATCTAAGATGGATTAGCCTGCAGGTGTAGCCCTGTGGCATCCGATCCTGTCAGATCTTGGAAGCTAAGCAGGGTTGGGCCTGGTTAGCACTTGGATGGGAGACCGCCTGGGAACACCAGGTGCTGCAGGCTCAGGAGATGGACCTGGCAACCTACTCCCTTAAAAAAAAAACCAACAATCTGCCATTGAAAACCCTATGAACAGCAGAGAAGCCCTGACAATAGTGTTTCGCCTGTTGTATGTAGGGTCGCTATAAGTTGGATCCCGACTCAACAGCACCTAACAACAATAACAACAAGATGGATTAAATACTTAAATGTAAATAACAAATTATCTTGTTAGAAAATCTAGGAAACTACATGTAGAAGGTGGGGTAAATTAGACCTTCTTAACCAAAACCGGGCTGAGGTATATTTATTTATAAAAATGTAAAAAGCTCATGAAGTTAAGGGACAAACAACATATTTTGAATCACATTAGCAGTAGCAGGCAAAGATAGTATCTTTTAAACTCAATATAAAAATGGGCAAAAGATTTAAAGAGTATTTAAAATCTCACTCATAGTTTATTAACCTATTTTTTGAAGGGACAAATGTTTTTACTGGACTAGAGAAAAACATTTTAAAATCTAGATCAGCTTACATTTTGTGTTCTAACAATGTTCCTTGCAGAACAGGCAATTAGAAGATAAATATGAAAACATTGCAATTACATGTCTGAAGCTTTCAACAGTTCTATGTCATACATACAATTTCTCTGTGAACAGAAAAATGGGCCAAAGAGAAATTCCAGATGCTCAATAACACAAGAAAAGATCCTCTTAGCAAAGGAAATACAAAATAGAATAAGATAGTGCCCATGAAACAGGTACAACATTTAAAAAGGTCTATAACACTCATTGCTGGTTGAATACAGGGAAAAGGGCACTCTTATTCATCGCTGGAGGAAATTTGATCTGCTACAGCTTTTGCAAGACAATTTGGCAACATCTATTAAAACTAAAAATATCCATGCCACTTGACCCAGTCATCCCTTTTAATTAACAATTGTGAACACACACACACACACACACACACACACACACACATTTGCATGCATGCACACACAGTTTGTATTTATAGAAAATGGTTACTAAAGTAAATCTTCTTCAGTAAGGAATGGTGGAATAAATTAGGATATATTCACCCAATGGAATATTGTTCAGTCAGCTAAAAAATGGATGAGATATATACTAGTGTACTTGAAAACTTCCAGATGGTATTTTTGAATGAGAAAAGCAAGATACAGAAAACATGTCTATCATAATCTTATCTTTCCAAAGCAATGACCAAAATAACCCTTTCGTATGTATGTGCAGATATGTGTATGTGTGTATACCTGTAAAATTATGTGAGCTTGGAGAAAATATGTACAGATAGGGAGTAACTTACTATCATGAATTATTTGGAAGGAGGATACAAGAGGGAACGGGTGGTAAGAGATGAGGCGATGGAAAGCCAAGCTGAACAGGAAAAGAAGAAAAAAAAGACTGCACCAGAAATCCAAATTTGTATCTTATGATCACATTTACATATTTTTAAAAATTTGTATTAGTGAGTAGAAATGTAAAAAGGAAAAAAATTAGATGTGCACACCAGGATTTTTTTTTTAAAGGAAACTAATTGTTCTGAGCTCAGGGCATAATTTGAAAATATTTTTATAAGGTGAATTCCTGCCATGAAATTCTTTTCATTTTTCTTTTTGCCCTTTTCTCTTTTACTACAAGCCAAAGACCAGAAAAAGTGGTAACGCAAAAGTTCTGATTGAGCTCTGGTGATCATAAATCTTCCCTAAAGAAAGAGGATTACATTTGCCAATGTGCTCTGAAATTTTCCAGAGTTGCCCTTTGGTAGCGAATAACAAATTTACATTTTGTATTCTACTCTTTAATATACCCATGTTTGTGGTAAAATAAACATTTAAATTAATTAGTCAAATTACTTAATGTCCTATGTACTCAATGTCAGTTAGAGTCTTGATTGTAAACAGATGTCCAAGATTTTGCTTTGTTTTATAATCAACATGCACGGAAGCAGCAGTCAAGAAAGAAATCAAAAGACACATTGTGTTGGGAAAAGGTATTGCAAAAAACCTGTTTAAAGTATTGAAAAATAAAGATGTCACATTGAAGATGAAAGTGCACCTGACTCATGCCAGGGTATTTTCAGTCATACCATATGGTTGTGAAAGCTGGACATTGAGCAAGGGGGCAGGAGAAGACTTGATGCTTTTGAATTATGGTGCTGGAGATGAATATTGAACATACGATGGAGTGCCAAAATAACCAACAGATCCATCCTAGAAGAACTGCAACCAGAGTGCTCCTTGGAAGCAAGGATGGCTAGACTGTATTTTATGTAATTTGGACATGTTGTCAGGAAGGACCAATCCCTGGAGAAGTACTTCCTATTTGGGAGAGTGGTGGGTCAGCGAAAAAAAAAAGAATGACCCTCAACTAGATGGATTAACACTGTGGTTGCAACAATGGATTTAAACATAAAAAAGATCATGTACCTGGCACAGAATCAAGGGGTGTTTCATTCTGTTATATATAGGGTCACTATGAGTTGGACTTGACTAGATGACACCTAACAACATCATAAGAAAAGGATAGGACTAATGGTTTCCAGGATTCACTTCTACCTTGTATGATGCTATTATTTTACCCAATTAAAAAAAAATTGAGGCTAGGCCTTCGTATGTTGCCCAGGCTGGTCTTGAACTTGTGGGGCTCAAAGGATCCTTGTGCTTCAGCTTCCCCAGTAGTTCAGACTAACAAGACTAGCTATACCACCAAGTCCAGCCAAAGAGGAACCCAGGGATTTATGCATGGTAGGCAAGTATTCTATCACTGAGCCACACACTTGTTACACCAATCAGAAATCAGAATCACTTAATGAAAATCTGAAAGCTGAGTTAGAAAAATAGTTCAGGACATTCAGAATAAGAGTCTAATTAAAATTATGATTTTAAATAACTTCTAATTTTCTCCTTTAGGCTACCTCACCATAGAATTCAGCGTGCTAGTGCCAGGCACTGTGGTACCTGCCAGTAATCTCAGCACTGAGGAGGCCAAGCAGGAGGATAGTGAGTTCAAGGCCAGCCTGGGGTACACAGTGAGACCCTCTGTGAAAACGACAACAACAAAAACAAAAATGCAACAAACCAACCAAACAGAATTCAGCAGGCTACTAAGAGACAATAAACCCCCATGTTCAGTGAATACCAAGTTGAAAGTATAATGCCTATAATACTGCTAGGGAACCCTATCGTTGGGCAATGAAAATGAAGTATTTTAGGAAGAGACAGTAAAAAGCAGGGGAAAATGTGTTCTCAGTATGTCATATTGTGGCTGAAAACCATTAAATAATCCATGTCCCTTTTCTTGTGATATCACATAGAAATCTCAGAAGAACAAAACTTGGTGAGAATGTAAAAACAATGGAAAATTCCTTTTGTCTCATTCTTCCTCACTCTCTCACTCATTTATTCTTTATCACCCTCATGACTGGAGAGAAAAACCCCAGATATATTTTTGTGACAGTACTTGCTACTCAGAGTGTCTGTCACATTGCTTTAGGTCTATTTGGTAAAATCACTTTAATTAATTAATTAATTAATTAATTATTTTTGCAGTACTTGGGTTTTGAACCCAGGGCCTCATGCATACTTTGCAAGTGCTCTACCATGGAGCTGCACCCCAGTCCATTTTTTATTTAATTTTTATCTTGAGACAGTGTCTTACCAAGTTTTGCAGGCGGCCTCTGGCCTCGAACTCATTATCTTCCTACTTCCACCTCCCAAGACATTGGGATTATAGGCATGCGCCACCACACCTGGCTGTCACATCAGGAATTTTAAAAAATATATGAGAGTGACCTCAAACAGAGGAGAGGTGAAAACAACTTAATATTAGCCAAGATATGAGTATCTCTATTTTAGATAGCCTGCAGCCACAGCCCTGTGGGATCCAATCCCATCAGATCTTGGAAGCTAAGCAGGGTCGGGCCTGGTTAGAACTTGGATGGGAGAACCCCTGTGAACACCAGGTGCTGTAGGTTCGGGAGGACCCAGCAACCCACTCCCAAAAATCAATCCGCCATTGAAAACCTTATGAACAGCAGAGAAGCACTTACAGTAGTGTTTCCGCTGTTGTATGTAGGGTCACTGTGAGTCAGATACTGACTCAAAGGCATCTAACAACAACAACATTTTAGATATGTAAATCCATAGAATACAGGATAGTATCTAAAATCTCAGAAAGCCATTCTGTGATAGTTAATATTGTATGGAGGAAGATGTTTTGTGATAGAATATGGGATAGCTCATTACTCAAGCTGCTTTTCTTCCCTAACTTGCCTCTCATCTCTGAGGTTCCACACATTGTCTTCAATAATTCAGGTGAACTCTGAAAAAGCATTTTAGGTTATTCTTCATTTATATTCCCCCAACACAGAAATCTAATGTATCAAGAACCCAAAAGCAACTCACTGGCCCATGCTGAACACCAATGCCCCTAGGAACACATCACAGATAGCTGAGGAACCACTGTCATTATTCCTCCAGAACTAGCCTTCTCCCTTAAGTGCAATTTACCTTTTATTTGAAACTTACCTATATAAAAAAGTGGATTCCTGCATTGTTGGCAATTATTCTTTTTCTTTGACTCTTATTTAAAAATGAGAATTACAAAGGAATCTCCCAGAACTCTTTATTGTCACTTAATAAAACACATTTAGTGGTATGGAAGTCCCTAAACTTGAACTCAAACAGCACAAAGTGGTGTGAGTGATTATGTCATCCTCCATCATGCTCACCCTTTATTACTTAATAACACACCCTTAAATGAAATGTAAGTGGACCACCTAAGGAACGATTAACAACATCATACTAAAGAGGTGGCATATTCCCTCGCTGCTGCTATGAATGTTACTATGTGATCTATGCACTTAATTTTTATTTCAATCCTCTTTCATTATTTCTGTAAAAGAACGTAGGTAGCAAATAAAGGAATATATAGATAAATAATAAATAGCTTGCACTTGGAGAAAATTGAATGCTAGTAGAGACATGTTGCTATTGATAATTCATCTGATGCATTTATAACTCACTATTATTCCTTATCAAAAAACTCAGTGATATTTAACTATACCAATTTAGTCAAAGAATTTCTCAGAATAAACAAGCGGTAGGTTTGAAAAAATTTTAAATAACAGTAGTAGGGGCTGGAGAAGGACCTGACAACTTATTTCTGAAACAATCCTGAAACAATCAGCCATGGAAAACTCTATGAATAGTAGAAAAGCACTGACATAGTGCTGGGCATGGCACAGTATCAAGTAGTGTATCATTCTGTTGTATATAGGATTGCTATGAGTTAGACCCGACTTGATGGCAACTAAAAACAACAACAACAACAACAACAACAACAACAACAATGGGAGGTAGGGGGTGTAGGTCGGTGGTAGAGTACATGTGCAAAACCCTGGGTTCCATCCTCAGTCCTAAAATAAATAAAATGAAGATCACCAGTAAGCAACAGTAGTAGATTTGCTAAGAAAGATGTATCCAAAGTTCATCTACTGGGATGTTCAAGTGTTCTTGATTTATTTTGGCTTGTTTACTTTTTATTCATATTTCTATGCAGGAATGTGGAGTAATAATTAAGGCATTGCTAAGGAAATGAACATAATTATTGACTTGCAGTTTTATTTATGGAGAAGCCACAAGTGAGATGCATTTATGCCCAGGGTTTATTTTTGTCTGGATTAGGAAGTAACCTCATGAAATTAATGCTATCACAAATAGATTATTTACCTCATTTGTTTACTGAAACTCTGGGTTCTTAATGGATCTGGACCTAAATGGAATGACATTTTCTCTAAGTATGGAAATTTAGTACCAGTTTTAAAGAAGTCTTTTTCCCCCTGCAAGATTTGAGCCTCTGGACTTCATGCTTCTGTCTTTATTCTTGGAAAAATGATGTGTATATATTGTGAGGTAATTTTAGCAATTCATTTATTATTTATAGTCTTTAAAATGTTGTATTTTCATGAGAGTTCATAGTGATTTTCACTTGCACTTTGAGCCAGTCTCTGAGGTTCATGAAAAATCATTCAAATTCTCTGTATTCAAAAAGGCTGATTCAAAAAGGCTGATAAGACATTTGTAATAAGTAGAGTGCATCTACTTTGACTTATTTAGGGCATTTGTTAAAGGTCAGAGAGATGCTGCTTCTAGGTGTCAATGGAACAAATGCGGATCTGAAGTTCAAAAAGATGTCATATCCTCTCTGAAGTAAATTTGGCTTTCTCTCCCACTTGCCTATCTTGTCCTCACTTTTGATTATAAAAACAGTACTATAACATTTAAGAATGTTTAGAGAAAGGAAACAAAATTCCTAACACCATTACTATCATTTGTTGCCCCTCCTATTCGTTGCCCATACACATTTATATTCTTAAACATAGTTGTTATTGTTAGGTGCCGTTGAGTCAGTATCCAACTCATAGCCACCCGAAGTACATCAGGTGAACCACTATTGTCAGTGCTTCTCTGTTATTCATAGGGTTTTCAATGGTTGAGTGTGTTTTGGGAGTGGATCACTGGGTCCAGCTCCCAAGCCTACAGCACCTGGTGTTCCCAGGTGGTCTCCCATCCAAGGACTAACCATGCCTGACCCTGCTTAGTTTCTGAGATCTGACAGGATCAGATGCCACAGGGCTACGGCTTCAGGCTTCTTTATAGTAGTAATCATAGTATATATACAATGTTTTATTCTTTGTAAATTTAAATTTATTTTTAAATGATACATAAAAACATAGAAATTGTACATATCTATGGGGTACTATATGTGATGCTGCAATACAGGTATACATTGTGTGTTTAAATCAAGGTAAGCATGTTTATCTTCTCAAAACATTTATTTTGGTGAAAATATTCAAAATCCTTTCTGCAGCTTTTTGGGGGCATTTCTGTTTTTAGGTTGCTGAGGATCGAACCCAGGGTATTGTGCATGTTAGGTAAGCATTACTACCACTGAGCTACATACCCAGGCCTCCTTTCTCTAGCTTTTGGAACTATACAGTACATTACTATTATCCAGTCTATCTACTGTGCAATAGCACACCAGGACATCTTCCTCCTATCTAACTATAACTTGGTACCCATTGGGGTACATTTTTAATGTTTTAGTTTTAAGTATACAAATAAAAATTGTATATATTTATCATGTGCAACATGATGTTTTGAAAAAATACATATAATACAATGAATGGCTAAGTTGAGTTATTCACATATGTATTACCTCTCATATTTACCATTTTATGGTAA
>VMDO01020718.1:0-36367 GCA_007922755.1 Pedetes capensis
ATGGGTCCTAGGGAGAACAAAACCTCGACCTTATGCGTGATTTGTGGACTATCTGCATTCAGGATGCGCAGTGACCCTGGGCTGTAGGGTGGTGCATGTGAGGGTGGCTGGGAGCCATTTGTGGCTGGCCCCTCTCATCTCCTGTCCTTCTCTGGCCCAAGTTCACTCTTTAGGAAGTCATCTCCCTTTGCCACCAGCTTGCATCACCTGGGCCCTGGGGCAGGTGCAGGGCTGGCGGATCCCATACTCACAATATAATTGCTCGTGTTCATTCTTTCATTCTTTACGTGTGTGTGTGTGTGTGTGTGTGTGTGTGTGTGTGTGGTGCTGGGGATTGAACTCAGAGCTTTGTACATGCTAGGCATGTGCTCTACTACCGAGCTACACCCAGCCCCTGCCCCTGTATTTTCTTCCTTATTGCTGTTGTCACATGCCATCGAGTCAGATCCAACTCATGGTGACCCTGTGTACAACAGAATGAAACACTCCCCAATGTGCCACACACATGATCATTTTATGTTTGAGCCCATCATTGCAACCACTGTTTCTTCTCATTTTGAATCATGCCACACCAGCAAATGGAGGTCCCAGGGCCTCTACCTCACTCCTTTCATTAAAGTCGGCTCTCCTTTGAGGAGGCAACTCTTCCCAGTTGTTTCTTGAATGTCTTTCAGCCTTGAGGGTTCATTTTCTGGCTCTGTATCTGACAGTGCTTCTCTGCTACTCATAGGGTTTCCAATGGCTAATTGTTTTGGGAGTGGGCTGCTGGGTTCTTCTCCCTAGTCTGTCTTATCTGGTCAATTTTGTCTCAGCTGTGTAACCTGTCAGATAATTGCTCTTTCACCAGATATGAAGGTCAGGTGAGACAACCTGGGCCCGACAGAGCTTCGCATTTTATAAGATGTCCTGAAGCCGTGCTTTCTGACTCTGCCTGGGGACATACCTGGAGACAACCCTGGCCTCCGTTCATTGTCCTTTCAGGAAGGGCATTGGCTGTCTCAAGAAAGTAAGGCCCAGGAGCCTGACCAGAGCCCCAGAACCCAGGTCTCTAGGTCAAATAGAGACAAGAGTGCCTGGGTCCCATGGTTCTGAGCCCCTTCCAGATCTGCACTGCTTCTGTGAGCTCTGGGCAGGAGGCGGGTAAAGGCTGGCTGTGCTCCTTCTGGGTCAGTTCTCATGCCCACCACAGGCACTGTGCCCCGGGTCTGGGCAGTGAGCCTGCGGCACCCTCCCCACTATCCCACCTCGGTGCTGCTCCTCCGGGAAGGGGGTGAAGGAACAGCTCTGAGAAGGCCCTGTTGGGCACGAGATGCCCCATGCCCAAAGGCAAGAGGCCCTGACAGGCAGCAGAATCAGCCAGCAGCAGTTTTCCAAGCAACACTGTGCATGCAGCAGGTGTAGCGAGGGACCTCATTCCACCCTCAGTGGGTTTACAGCAACTTCAGGGCAGGCTGCGGTGAAATGGGAGGCCCAGCTGGGCGCCCGGAGGCAGCTGTTTCCACAGGTCCCGCTGTTCCTACAGTGCGAGCCCCACGCAGAGAACCTAGGTTGCACCACAGCCCGCCTGATTGACCAGGTGAGGACATTCCTCAGACCCCACACTCCTGCTTGCAGAAGAACGAGAACCCCCGAGGGCCCACTCTTACCAGGATCTCTTCCTGGAAACTCGGAGATCTTGTTTCTAAGGGAGAAAACGAGGTCTCAATGACGTAAGCTTTGATCGTGCCAGAGGTTACTTTAGGTATGTTGGGAAAATCCCACTTGAGGGCAAGAAGATTCAGAGGCTCTCTGAAGGAAGCAGGATGTGGGAGGTGAGGCCCAGGCTTAGGGGCATGGCCCAGGTCTGGAGAGTCATCAGCATACTGGACAGTTCTTATGTTAGTGGGGAGACACCGGGAGTGGGTCTGCAGAAGGGAGCGGGGGTCCACAGCATGGGTTGGTGAGCTGGAGACAGGTAGGTCCTGCCCCGGCAGCAGCAAATCCCTTTCCTCGCAGTAACAATTACCTTCCACCTCTCCAGCAGCAGATACTTTGGATTTGTCTGTCTCCCATATAAAAGAATTTATATGAGACACAGAAATTATAGTAGTGAGTATAGATATAGTTGATTAAAGATAGACGATTATTGTGGTTGTTAGGTAAGGACATAGATTATTAAAGATAATATACTTTTGCGATGTGAAAGTGGGCAGAAGTAAGGGCAGCTGTGTTTTTATAGTGGGGTTTGAGCCTTTTAGGAAGGAAAGAAACGTTTTACACTTGGGGCCTGTGCCCAGAATGGGTAAATGGATTTCCAGTGCCTACAAAGGAATGGGCTCAGAGATGGACATTTCAAAGGGAGTTCCTGGTCTTGATAAGGGAGCAGAATCCACTGTTCCAGTTCAGTTGCTGGTGGTGTCTCACACAGTCTTCTCCTTCCTGGATGAATGTAGGAGTAATTCTCTGCTTCATTCTACTAAGTATGCTGCTTGTAAGGGTATTATCTATCAGGGAAGCACTGACCACTAGCTCAAAGCCTTTTTCTCAAAGGAGGCTCACAGTGACATTCATGTTACAGGTGCCTGGGAAGCACATGGCCGGGCTGGGAGGTAGTGGCTCCAGAGGCCTCTCTTCCTTTTTTTCCTGCCTATTATACCCCTATCAACTGTGTCCCTCTTCCTGAAGCCTCAGGTGGTCTCTGGCCCTTCATTGTTTTCTTCATTTTGCCTTTCTGAGGACATGGCTGAAAACTAGTGCTCCTTAATTAAGTAATCTTAAAGAGCTTCTGATTGGCCCTCATCAGGTCAGGTGCTCTGCCCTCATCCAATCAGCTCTGGATGGGAGTTTGGGTCCAACATGGCCACTGGAGCCCACTTCTTTGAGGGTGGAAGCTGTTATCTGGGCAGGATGTCAGACTGGGCACGTGCCTCAAAGGTTGTCCACTTCAGAGCCCTAAGGACTGTGACTGTCCCCGGGGTGGACAGATGGATCAGCAACATACAAACCTCCCTCAGGGAGGAATGGATTAATCCACCTCCCACAGAGCATCTATGAGGTACTTTTAAATAAATGACCTCATGGAAAGTGCTCTGGGGGAAGGAAGAGCTCTGGTTCTTGCAGTGAAAGTCTGTTTCCCTTTGAGATAAGACTGATTTGTAGCACTCCTCATACACCACTGATTTTATTTTCATGGGACAAACTCCAGAAGATTTTTCTCTTTCACAAGCCAGTCAAGTCGTAGGTGGCTCTGAGTGAGAGTTTTCATAAGCAAAGTGCCAGACTAACCTGCAATCATGCCAGAAGTTTTAGGAACGATTCATTCAGAAAGAGGACACACAGGGTGGGACATAGCTCAGCAGGAGGACATTTGTCCAGTGTGGGAGAGGCCCTGGGTTCCATCCCCAGCACTGAGAATAAAAATAAATAAAATAAGGCATGCAAGCCTGGCTTTTCCAGACCAGAAGAAATTTTTGATTTTTCTTGGTCTCATTTTCAATCAGGATTTTGTTATTTTGTTTTCATTTAAGTTTATTGAGATATAATTAGTATACCATAAAATTCACCCAGCAAAAGGGCTTTTAATATTCACAAGATTATATAACCATCACCATCAAAAGCAGAATTTACTTTTTTTTCCTGTAGTACTGGGAGTTGAATCCAGGGTCTTACACAGTTTTAAGCAAGGGTTCCACCACTGAGCTGCACCCCTAGTCCCTTTTTTATTTTTTGCTTTGAGACAGAGTCTTACTAAGTTGCATAGGCTGCCCCTGGCCTCAAATTTGTGATCCTCCTGCTCTAGCCTCCCAAGTTTCTGGGACTACAGGTGCATGCTATCATGCCCAACCAAAGCCAGAATATTTTCATTAACAAAAAGAAATCCCATACAAATCATCAGTCATTTGCTCAACTGCCCCATGGAATCAATAATATATTTATTGTCTCTATGGACTTGGCTATTTTGACATTTCATGTAAATAGAATCATACACCACATGGGCTTCTGTGTCTGGCTTTCTCTTAGCACAATGTTTTCTAGGTTCACCCATGTTGTAGCATGACTCAGTACTTCGTTCCTTCAAGCTGAATAATCTTCTTTTATAACCCCTGATTTTAAGTGAAGAACATTTCAAGTTTTTTTATTTTAAGTGAGGAACATTTCAAATTATCTCAAACAAACAAATGCCCACATGCCTAACCCACCGGTGCCACTGTGATCGCCTTGGGTGGTCAGAAAGCCTGAACCAAGTTGAGCATAGTGAACCTCAGTGCCTTTGCACAGGCCCTTTGAACTGAAAGCTGGTGGGACAAGACTCCCAAGCTGCCTTCCTGTAACTTCAGGAATTTGTGCACCTGAGAACATTAGGTCTGAGCACTGAAGACACGAGAGTAACACCTGGCTTATGGGGCCATGGTGGGAGCCAACAATGCAGCTGCCCTAAAACCTGGTCCTGCCTGGGACATGAGCAAATCTGCTTTCCTTCCTGCCTGGACTTGCTGGAGTCTGGTTTTCTGTCACCTGTCAGAGATAGGATGGTGGCTCTGGGGTGAGGCTGTCACGTGCTCCGCCCCCTTACTGGCTGTGTAAGTGCAGGCTATTCACCCATTGTCACTGGAAAGTGGGTAATCAGGGGACCCTCTTGCAGCAATGCTTTCAAGGATTAAATGAGTGGGCCAGAGGCAAAGGCGGGAAGGTGCCAGCTCATGGAACCCACTTGGCGGCTGTCACTCCTGGGCTGCTGACCTGCAGAAGGTGCTGGCCAGGAAACCTGGATAGTGGGTACCAGAACAGGTACCTGTGACCCTGGGGAGGGCCCAGGCTGGGGGGGCCGCAGGGCTATTTTTGGAATCTTGCCTTCTGTGTGTCCTTGGCACGATGATGTGGCTTCCAGGCTACCTCTACAGGTGACTGACCCCAGCCATGGGGCCCAGCCTCCCCGTCCTCCTTGGTGGGCATTTGATAGTCTTTGTGCCCATCTGTATGTGGTCCTTTTCTGCTCTGAAAAGCTCCTTCCAGGCTCAAGGAGAGCATGAAGTGCTTCTCTGCTCCCTCCTCTGCCAGCTGAGGGTGTCAGGAGTTCTGTGACCGGGAGCGAGTTCCTCAACCTCTCTGATCCTTCTCATGGGAAACATGGCCTAATGCTGCCTCCAGTGTGTTGCCAGACCATCCTCCGTTTACCAAGAAGGGAGGGACTAATGTGAGGGCCTGGAGCTCCATGTTCACTTGGGTAACAAGGCCAGGGCACAAAACCCACCTTTTCTGAGAATGTTTCTTCCTAAAGTTTCCTTTGCTGTTTTTTTTTTTTTTTTTTTTTCAGACACAACACTTTACTCATTTAGAAGTTTGGAGTCCTACTGAAAGGGAATGTGAGTTTCCAGTATTTACAAAGAGACAACCTGGGCTACCACGTGGGGTTAGGGGACCTGGCCCTGGGAGAGTGGAGCTGCGTTGGTAACCTTGGCGCCCCTCCCGCAGGGTGTGCTGAAGATCATTTCGTAACCTCCTCAGGCGAAGAAGAGCAAACAAGAGTCAAACCCGCTTCGAAAGGCACTCGGCAGAGCTCAAATCCATCAAGGCAAGCTAAGTAACGTTTTCACTAAAAATTCACCCTCAGTTAACATGCCTCCCCTGCCAAATCCATCTCTTCTGCAGCAGGAAGTTGTCCCCAAGGCAGATAATTGTGACCCTGAGTGCCAGGACCCACATGCACTGTGGACCAACGTTTCCTCTGAGGCCTCAAAGACGACGTGGTGAATAGTCCCTTCAGCCTGGCTGGACTGAGGTCAGCCCACGAGCCCTCCCACCACGGACCTCAACTTACCCCACTTTTGTTGGCCAGTCTCCCTTGAGGTCTGAGGCGCCCAGTGGGGGTCATCCTCGGTTGAGATGAAACCCAGGAGGGGCTTCCTCCCCCTCCTCATCCTCCTGGTGCGGGCTTGACTCCTCCCACCAAGCCTGGATTCTGCTCTCCTCTCTGTGCCTGCTGCTCATGTTTCATTTGGCCCCAGCTGCTTAAAGAGCAGGGGAGACCAAGATTTGGATCTGCTTGGCTTCATCCCAAACCCTGCCGTCCCTGGGTGTTCTCCTTCTCGACACGAGACTCCAATAAGAAATAAGCCCAAATGCGAACGTCATGGGTCCTGTGGTGGTCTGGGGCTGGGTGGGCCCTTGGAGGTCTCGTGAGTTTTGAGCATTGGTTTTTGCTGCAGACCCTCTGCCCTGGGCTTGGAATTGCTGTTAGGTGCTGTGAAGTTGGGTCTGACTCATAGGTCTTTCAATGGCTGATTGTTTTGGTATTGCTTTGGGAATGGATTGTCCTCTCGTTTTTGCAGTGCTGGGGATTCAACCTGGGTCCTCAGAGAGTATAGTGCCACACTCTGCCAACTGAGCTAAACCCCAGTCTTGGGCTTGGAATTGGTGCCTGCTAAATGCACAGGCAGTTTTGAATTATTTTCTTCTCCATCTTAGCAAAGTAACACAGGTTCATTGTAGATAATCAGACATGTAAATGAGCAGAATTGTGTTTTCAGTATGCGTCTACACTTACCAGGGGCAAAGGTCCAGCACACAGACTCCCCCCACTCAGCCCTCAGCCTCAGGTTTGCTTCTTGGAGTAGCCAGTGTGGTACCCAGAGGTGGGGAGCAGACAGGCACTTCTCTGAGCCACCAGGGGTACTGCAGTAGCCCCCATCCACTCCATCCCTGTGCCTGGAGTCCATGGCTTGGACCTGCCTCCTCGATGCCCCAGTAAGGTAATAGTTCTCTGAAAAGGGGCAGATCAGGCTGTGACCCAGCCATTTCCTCCTGTTCATTCCCAATCCCCTCGCTGCACCCCACCTCCTCCTCTGGCCCCATAGATTGCCCTTCTGGAGAGATTCAGGGAAATCGTGACCAGGTGGACAGGGTGGGTGGGGGTGTTGTGCTTTCCCTCTAAGCAGAACCTGGAGACAGCCGTCCTCCAATGACTGATGATGGGCTCATTGCCAGAGACCCTTGCCCCACAGCAGAGAAAGCGAATGAAGGGGAAATAAGAATCATTTTCCACCCATCCCGACAAGGGGCTGCGTTTTCAATAACCGAGCTCCTTCTCTGGTCCCCTGGGGAAGTCCGAGCTCCTGTGACTGAGCCTGTCTGCTGACTCCTACTGAATGCCGGGTGTCAGTGGGAGAAGCTGCCTGCTGTGCCCCTCTGAGCCGGTGTCCCAGCACAGCTGGGGACAGCCACACCGACACAGGTCCTGCTGTGGCCCTGGTTGGCACAGGTGGGCCGTCAGTGTCACCTAGCTTATGGAAGGTCTGAACTGGCTACAAGCAGGAAATAGCTTTTTCTCTAGCCACTGCCTTCCAGCAGCTTCTACGGGCTGCAGTAGGGTGTAGCAGGTGAAGCCAGGTGTGTGTAGGGGGCTGGACCTATCTTTAGTGAGAACATCCACAGTTTTGCCCATTGAGATATTTTTTGTTAGTTTTTGTTTTCAAGCCATCTTGCGTGAACACATTATCTCCCTTGGTTATAGAATTTTTTGGTGCCTCTTAGGTTTTCCACCTCACCCTCATCCAGGGATGGGGGCCTCACTTGCTTCTTCCTTGATGACATCTGGGGGAGTTTCCCAAATTTTGACCATTTTTATTTACAACAACAACAGGGTTGTTAATGATAAATGGGATAATTCATGCTTGTTGTTGTTAGGTGCCATTGAGTTGGTGTCTGACTCATAGTGAGCCTACATGCAACAGGTGAAACAGTATTGTTAGTGCCTCTCTGCTATTCATAGGGTTTTCAATGGTGGATTGATTTTTGGGAGTGGGTTCTTGGGTCCTTCTCCCAAGCCTACAGCACCTTGTGTTCCCAGGTGGTCTCCCATCCAAGTCCTAACCCAGGTCCGACCCTGTTTAGCTTCTGAGATCTGACGGGCTGAGATGCCACAGTGGTACAGCTGCAGGCTAATTGATGCTTAGGTGTCACAAAGACTGTTGTTGTTGTTAGGTGCCGTCGAATCGGTATCCGACTCATAGCAACCCTCATTGGGTTTTCTTTTTTTTTTTTTTTTTCCTCATTGGGTTTTCAATGGCTGACTGTTTCGGGATTGCCTTGGGAGTGGATGGCCAAGTCCTTCTTCCATTTTTGCGGTGCTGGGAATAGAACTCAGGACCTCAGAGACTGCAGCACAGTGCTCTACCAATTGAGCTAAATCCCATCCCATCACAAAGTCTAGGCTGGTCCAAATCCAAACTTCAACCTCACACCCAATTTTAGTTTATCCTCTCTCCCACCTCATGTTGAACCCAAGGTTCAGAGCCCTTTAATGGGGCGAGGGTGCCACCTACTCACCTCCCCACCCACTTCCTGCTGCTTGCCTGCTGCCCCTGGCCCCTGCAGGGTTGGGTACCTCAAAGGTGTTCTGCTTGTGGATTCTATGGATGAGTGATGCCTACATACTGGCTCTCTCTTATGGGGTATTACATTTATTCGTTTAGAAATATCTGTAGGCCCACTGCAGAGGCAGGAGCCAGACGTCAACCTTACCGTCTGACACAGTTTCCTGGGGTTGTTGAATTTTGTGTGTCTTACCACAGTAATGGCCACCTAGGACGTGTGTGCATCCATCAGCCACTTAGTAGAGGACAGATATGAAGAATGCACTGGGAGGAGTGACTTGCACAGATTGGTCCCTGTTCTCATAGGCTTTTATTCTTAAGGGGAAGACAGGTAATGGATGAATAAGTATAAATTGTCACAGAGTAACTTTGGGTACACAAAATGTTGCAGTTGGCAGGGTGGGATATAACTTCCTGGAGTCAGGAGGCAGGGTTGGGAGGGGGTGACCTAACCCAGTTTAAGTGGGAGCCATGGCAGGGAAGCTATGATCAAGTGGAGACTCTGCGATGGAACAGTCATTAGCTGAGTAAAGTCAGGTGGGGGAGGGGCAGGGGTTCAGGCAGAGGGAACAGCATGCAACGTACCTGGAGGTGGGAGGACATGGCCTGCTCACAGGACCCAGGCTGGGGCCCAGGGCAGGGAGAGGAGAGTGGAGAGCTGGGGAAGGCACCTGGAGCAGAAGGCACCACAGTACAAAGGCCTGGCGTTGGGCCTATGTCTGGCCAGTTTGGGCAGCTGACAGGTCTGTCCGGCAGGGGTGTGGCAGCAGAGAGTACACCATGGGGCCAGAAAGAAGGGGTGAGGCGCTTCCTAGGAATCTCAGCAGAGTAAATCAACTGTTCCAGAGTCCAGGTGCAGAGAGAAATTGGACCGTTTCTACAGCTGTGCGATGAGATCATATAAAAAGAAAACTCATTACTGAGTTTTTAAAGGTCATTCCAAGTAGTGGATCTCTATCTTGCATTTGGACATAAGTAGATTGTAAGGTTGATAGAAAGCAGAAAAGTTTCCTGACTCTGAATTGCGTGAACATAGACATCAATTTAGAAGCAAAATGCTCCTTTGTAGTCTTTCTCCACAGTTTTGTGATTGCTATGTTTTTATGAGAAGGGATTTTTTATGACTGTGAAAGACTCCTTAATTTTTAGCATAATTGGAAAGGTAAACTGAGAAACATACAGAAGAAAATTAAAACCAGGAGTAATTCTACCACCTATACGACATATGTCTTCCAGGCATTTTAGTGTACCTTTCTCAGACGGTTTGCTTTGAATGTAGGGTGTGTGTGTGTGTGTGTGTGTGTGTGTGTGTGTGTGTGTGTGTGTGTGCTGGGGTCTTGATATGCACAGTTTTATGTCTTACTTTTCTGTTTTCAATTTGTTTTATGTCACAATCATTTTCTATGTTGTTCCAGAATGATATAATTTTTAAATAGCCCTATAAGATTTCTTTGTCTGATTAACTCATGATTTCCATATTCATTTCTTTAATTTTGAACACTTGTTAGTGTTTCTAATTTTTGCTGTTATAAATAATGCCACAGAGCCACGTGAGGTAGTGCATGCCTGTAATCTCAGCACTGGGGTGGCTGAGGCAGGAGGATCTCAAGTTTGAGGCCAGCCTGGGCTACATGGTGAGTTCAGGCTGGCCTAGGCTACATAGTGAAACCCTGTCTCAAAACAAAAACAAAAACAAACAAAAACTCATGAATAAATAAGTAATGCTGCTGTGAATACCTATGCAGATAATCTTGGTGTAGAGTTATTATTTTCCAACAGCCAGAACAACTGAGTCAGATATAGGAAACTTTCAGACTCTTGCTAAAGAATGCAAAGCTGCTTCCAGAACCTGGGGCTGTTTCCACCCCGGGTTCTCACCATGTCCTTATAAGCACCTAGTTGTACATATAGAGAAAGGTTTGTCTGGTTTTGCTAATCTGACTTGGTCTGCTTTGTCGTTCTAATTTGCAGAACATACATTGCTGGGACCAGCTCGTCCCTGGTCCTACCTTCTCAGGAGCAGAGGGGCCAGGCCCTGCAGCCAATGAGGTGTGAGTGTGGCAAGGCAGCCCCAGCACTGCCTTCGGGACCTGTGGTCAGGGCCGCATGGTGTGCAGAAGACTCGGTGCACCTGTCCTGAGTCGTAGGTAGTAGGGGCATTGCTTGGGCTCTGAGGCCCCAAGTGACAGAATCTATGTCATGTCCCAAGTCAAGGAAAGGCACAGTGACCAGAGGTCTGGGAAGCAGAAGCCCCAGACCTATCTGGGATGCAGGAGCCAGGGCAGCCCTGGGGACTGGGCTGCAGGCATGAGTGGGAAGCATTTATACTGGGCTGATCAGCAAAGCCAGGTGAATCAGGCCCCAGCAGAAACAGGACTGGCCTCATCCTGGAAGGAGGCAGGGCCACAGCAATGTCCACTCCAGGGTCTGGCTCAACACTGTCTTTCCCCCAACCCTGTTAAGAACCAACCTCCCTCCTTCTCTTTTTTCGTCCCTTCAAAAGCCGGTATTAATTACCCACGTGTGTGTGGGTGCACCTCCTCCTCCCCCACAAACTCTTGATGTCTAAATACAATTTTTTATTTGTCACCGACTTGGCCTTGTGTTTCCTCTCTTTGTATCAGGGCCTCTAAAACAAGCACGAAATCAACATTAAAGAAAAAGAGACAAGTGTGAGTTGGGCTGTGATGGGCAGCGGCAGCCTCAATCTGTCAAATGGCTTTTCCCCTGCGGGAAATGCCAGCAGATGGAAATGGATTCAGTCTGGCACTGAGTGGTTACAACTCAGAGGTGAGGGGCTTTGGAGTGAACTTTATTCAGAAAATATCATGTTAAAAGACGCTCTTGTGAATGACAGGAGCCTAAGGCATAGTATGTTAGTCAAGGCTCTCCAGAGAACAGAACCAAGAGTGAATTGGCTCATGTGATGAAGGAGGTGGCAAATCCAGACTCTGCAGGGTAGGCTGGCCGGCTGTAGACCTAGGGATGAGCTGATGCTGCAGTTGAGGGTTGAGGCCATTGTTGTAGGATTCTTCTTGCCTGAGGAAGGCCACCCTTGTCTTCTATTGAGGACTTCACTGAGAGAGAGAGGCGGCCTGGCCACACTGTGGAGGGCAATCTGTTTTCTTCAGAGCCCTCTAATTCAATGTCAATCTCATCCCTCCTCAAAGAAACATCCGTAATCATGTTGGAGCACACTCCTGAGTCCTGAGTCAGCATGTAAAATTAGCCATCACACATGGTTTTGACTGTTCAAACTTTTGCTTTCTTAACATCAAGGAGCAGTGGTATTTTCCATTTTCAGTTTCCTGGTGCATGGGTCATCTGTTATTTCTTCTGCCCTATGTTTCCTGAGAATGGCATCTTGGAAGACCCCTTGCTTCCATGTTTGGGCCAGTTGGTCCCACAGTCTATCCTTGGTCACTGTGATTGGTCCAGCAATGGACACGTGACTGAAGGCAGGCCAATGGGAGAGGTTCCTGGGACTCTGGGGATGCTATGAGGCTGGCCTCTCCTTCTGCTGCAGTCCTCTGAGCAGGGACCCTGTGAATTGCGAGCTGCTGGTCCTGACCTACTAGCTTTGGTGGCGAGCCTTCCTAAAAATGGGGCCAACACAGAGGAAGGCAGAGTGGTGGGATGGGAGGGGGCGATAAAGGGAATTCTAAAGGTGACATTTGAGGCCCCAGATCTAGCTGTACCCTAAGCAATAAGAGCCTGTGAACTTCTTTATTATGGTGGCCAATGTAGTCTTTCTTCTCTTAAAAAGTTTGGATTTCATTTCTGTCTCATGAAACAGAAAGACCCCGATTAACATCTGTAGAATTGGAAAGCTTAAAAATACTAAATAATGATGACAATAATAGTAATAGGAATTAAACCAAGATTGTCAAAACTGGCAGATAAAATCATATATATATATATATATCCCTTTTTGATCAGATACTATAATAAAAAAGAATAGAAAAATGGACCTAAGTAAAACTATAGGCAGTTAGTTCATGGCAGAGAAATGGAGGACAGGGATTAATCAGAGAGCTGTTTGTGAAGGAGAAACAGAACTTTTCATTTTCCTTGCCAAGTATAGGTGCAGGTGATTTCCCATGAGCCTTGGTGGCTGAGCCTCACACACAGCCTAGAAATGCAGCAGGTCTCATGGAAGGACCCCATGGCACCCCGGCTAGTCCAGCTTCCTCCTGGAGGATTGGTGACTTTGTTGTGAGAGATCAGGCCCTTGAGCAGGAAGAGCATCCTTGGCCTTCGTGATGCTGTTCTCTGTTCTTGCTGTCTAACACATCTTGGTTATAATTGTCTCACTAGATGTTGCATAGAAAAACATCCTTTGCACTGAGGATGTATCTCTGAGGTAGAGCACTTGTCTAGCATGTATAAGCCCCTGGATTCGGTTCCCCAGTCCTGCAAAAAAAACACAAAAAGCAATTCATCATCTTTTATATGTGACTTCCAGTTTGACCCTCTGGCAAGTGAGTGTGGAAGAAAATAGCAGTCCTCTTAGATAATTTATTGATATTAGAAAAGCACTTATTTCCTGGAAGTAAATAAATGTTTAAACAAAGTTTCCATTTTGCTGAATGCTATTAAAGAAATTTAGAATTGCCAGTTATAATTTTCTCCTCTGCAACTTTTTTCTGCATAAAACAAGATTTGTTAAATACAAGAATTAATTTATGGTAAAAAGAAAAGAAAAGAAAAAGATCCTTTGCACAATACAGTTAGCATAGGACGAATATGGACGCCATGGGCACATAGGACCCCCACTGGTTTGAGGGATGGAGTTGGAAGAAACAGACCCTCTGATGCTCCCTGGGTCCCTCTCCTCACCCACAGAGGGAACCACATTCTAATTTCCATTACTGTTCACGCTCTTTTCTTCACAGTCTCACCACGTGTGCATCCCTAGGCAGTTTGGGAACTTCGACATGAAGGAATCTGTTGGTGTGGACACTCTGGGCTCTGCACTTGCTATGAGTAGTTACTAGATGTCTGCTTTTGCTTTCCATTCTCCTCTGGAGACCCAGTAACACCATGTCAGCTTAAGCTTATTCATTTCCACTGCCCCCTGTTTTCCCAGGGAATGGAGAACAGGAGATCTGTCTTCATTCTTTACTGACGAGTACTTGAGCTATTCCCAGTTTGGGGCCAGGAAGGAGAGTTGCCCTCTTTCAGTTTCAGTCCAGGTGAGAAAAGTCATTTCCACCATAACCCATACCCCTCAGCACGTTCATGGACATGCACAGCAAATAAGTACTTCACCATGCATGCTCTTTTTTTCCCATAGTACTAGGGGTTGAGCCCAGGGCCTTATGCACGCTAGGCAAGTGCTCTACCATTGGGCTGCATCCCTAGCACCTTTCTAATTTTTGATTTTGACTCAGAGTCTCACTCAGGTGGGCTTTCTCTGGCCTCAAATTCACAATCCTCCTGCTTCAGCCTCCCTAGTGGCTGGGATGATAGGCATGTGCCACTTGCCAGCTCACAATATACTCTTAGCTCTATAACGTGAGTGTGCTAGGATCTATTATATTTCATTTACAAAGATGATGGTCTTTTCAAGATCCACTGTTGGAAACCTGCCCTTGGTTACCTACAGAGGAGGGGAATTTTGGAGCGCCAGGTGTGGACACCACTCAGGAACTGGAGAAAGTCAAATGTTTCTCTCTGCAAGGGGTTGTCCCCACTTTCCTCCAGCGGCAGGGAAGAGTGCTAACCTTCCTGAGTGTGACATTCTGGTGGATCAGGCAGGTATCACATGACATCTCATTGAGCCACGTTAAGACTCTTCATGTTTCTATTGGCCATTCACTTGCATTTCCTCTTCTGTGAAGAGCTGAGTCAGGTCTTTGCCCAGCTTCTATTAGATTGTCGGAATTTTTGTCTTTTTATCGTTGGAGGGGATTCTTCATTTATTCTGGATATTCACTCTGGTGACTAGTTCTGACATACCAGGATCAATTTGATGAACGTCTCTGTGGCCAGAGGAGAGAGGTGGGAGGAGGGCTGGCCAGGCCAAGGGCTGGGGCTGCTGGAAGTACGTGGCTTCTGCTCTGAGTCTGGGGAACTGGCTAATGGTTTTAACCAGAGGAGTGACATATCTCACTGACCTGTTTCTTTCACAGTTAGCTCAGATCAGCTCATTTATTAAAGAAGACTGGGCCACCCCAGAGGCCCATGGCTGTGGGCTGAGCTTCTGCTGTGGACCACACACAGCCAAGCCTGGCACCTGTGTGGTGGCCTGGGGACCTGCTCTGCCCGGCCTCTCGTTTGTGGCATTTCTTGCATCTGTCCCCTCCTGAGTCTGGCCCTGTCTCAGCCTCATTACGCCTGGGCGTGGAGAAAGAGGTTCAGCAAATGGCCCATAAAGCATCGTCTTAAAGGTTAATGGTCGCTGTTGAGGGAAGAAAGGGCGTCTGAGCACGAATGCTCTCTTTGATGATGTAGAGTTTTCAATTGAGTGAGAATAAGGAGTCCAGCCAGCCTCTCTGCAGGCACCTGAGCCAACTCCCAGGGTGCCATGGAGGCTGGAGCCATCAGAACTGTCCCTCCGCCTGCCAGTGTGAGCCGAGGATGCCTGTCTCCCGGCCATGCCAGGTGAGGCATGGGCCGGGCCACCCTGAGGCTGCCACGTGCTCCACCATGTGGGCTGTGTATGGAGGGGCTGTGGGGATCCAGCACGGGGCACCTGCTCCAGGTGCTGCTAAGTGCAGTAGAGGACTGAACTCAGATCAAAGGCCTGGAACAATGGCAGACATCACCAGAGAGCTTCGCTGGGCCCCATGTCATCCAGCTCACACTGTGATAAAGGTGAGAGGCATCCGTGCTGTCTGGGTGTCAGGCAGGATGAGGGCCATGGCCGCCATGAAAGCAGTCCCCTACGTGCCTGGAGGGGCCCAGCAAGGCTCCCATCTCTCTCGCAGGTCTTGCTGGGGCGGCCTAGTGGGTTCTCCTCCAGAGTGGTGCAGGGATTCAAGCTCCTGCCTTGGGAGACATCACCATCTTCCACGTGGGACTCCTAGGTCCCTGTCTCAGCTGAGGGTCCGTGGCGTAGCCTGGTGTCACTTCACATCCTGGCTGCTGTCCTCTTGGCCAAAACCCAGGCCGCAGTCCAGGCTCCCTGCAGAGACTGGGCAGCACCTTCCTGCCCACAAGAGACAGATGTGGAGCAAGCAGAGCCTCTGCCCCAGCTGTGAGGTCACAGCTGTGGGCAGCAGGGCCAGGCCATCCACCCTGTGCCCGGAGCTGCTGAGCAGATCCTGGTCTGAGCAGGGCACCTGCTGTGGCAGGATGGGACTTCCATCCTGGGGAGAGGTGCTGATGAAACACTGCAGGCTTCCTGTGATTCAGGGTTGCAATGGTGGTGAGGGCGGAGAGGAGAGGGGTTAAGGGCTGGTGAGCCTGGGATAGCCACCCTGGCCTGGGACACCGAGCCCGGGCAGAAGGACATGGGGGGAGGCCTGGACTCAGCAGGGAGAGGAGGTGTCCAGGCAGAGGGAGCAGTGGTGCCGAGCCCCAGAGGCCCGTGCTGAGGACCTGTGGGGGCCGGGGTGAGTGAGGACTTGAGGGGCAGCTGGGGGCTCGGGGAGCACCAGGGAGGAAGAGCGTCACCTTGGGAGTGGACTCAGCAACCATTCTGGGCCCAGCTGGAAGGTCTTGGGCTCTAGGTATCCACAGGACCACCCTGGTTCCTGGTCAGAAGAACCCTGTCTGGGAGCAAGGTGAGGGTCAAGGTTGAACTTAGGAGGAGTCAGCAGAAAGGCCAGGCCCCCGAGGTGGGGGAGGAGGGAGCCGGCCAGAGACGCCCCACGGCACTCATCCTGGTTACCTTCATAATTGTACCTGTGGCTTAGAACTCGCCAGCTGGAGTGGGAGGCAGCGATCCTAAAGGCCATTTCCCTGCCCCCCCACCCCAGGCTCATCTGCACATCTGGCTTTGCAGGAATCCTTGCCGAATGGATGTGGGAATAAATGAAGACCTGAGCGAATGCACAGCCCTGCTGGTTCTCAGGAGAGACAGAAGCAGATCTGGGCTGCACTGACCAATGAGAATATTCAGGGGAACTCGCTTTGTCGTAAGTACAGAAGCAGACCACGTCTTCTCCCGGGCTCAGGTTCTCTCCATTGATACAATGAAAAGTGGGTCTACCTCGTCCTAGAAGGCTATGGAGGAGAGAGGTGCGTGGGACTCTGTAATGTGTCTCCTGCAAATCCTAAAGGGATGTGGGTAAAATTTGATTACTCTGGCAGAGGGACAGGGACACCCTGTGAGTGCTCCCACCTGTGGGGTGGGGGCGGCCTTTTAAATCCCATGCTGTCTCTTCCTTCCTTCCCCTTGGCCTTCAGGAAGATGTAATTGGCTTCTGCTGCCTCCCCGTCTCCCTTGCCTCCTTTCCACTTATTAGGTCAGAGCCTTGGTGAACACGACAGAGCCTCCAAACCCCAGGAAATAAGGGAAGGTTTATTTCTCTTTCACACACCAGTTCAAGCCAGGAGAAGTTTCTCTGTGTGGTTCCCAGGCCCATCCATCTTGCGGCAACCCTACCCTCAGGGCACAGCTCCCCCAATGAGGTCCTTCCTGTCTCTAGCAGCCGAGAGGGGACAGGAGCTGTGAGGGCATTGCCTTTCTTCCCTCTATGGGCAGCAGCTGTGCACATGGCATTGCTTCCCCATGGGCCATAGCCTAGTCACATGACCACCACTGGACCTCAAGGGATTCTGGGAAATGTCACCTTCATTCTGGACGATGTGTCTGGAGGAAAGTCTGTTACTGTGGCAGAGTGGGGAGAGGACATAGGAAGACAGTACAGACTCTGCCCACATTCGCTCATGTTGCTATAGGGTCATTGGCTATCCAGTGTGTTCAGGACTGAGGAGGACCCTGGCATATTGCACTTTCAGTTTTAAAACAGGCAGGTCCAGGCAAATATCTCAGTTTGCCTGAGACTCAGACGTTTCTTAGGAAGGAGGATTTTGTAGGGCTAAAACCTGGATAAGTTGGTCCACTCTCCTTCAGCCACATTGGCTGCCTTTCTGCTCTAGAGCAGGCCAAGTAAGCTCCTGCCTTAGGGCCTTGGCACTTGCTGTTACCTCTGCACCATTTCCACAACTCTTTGAGGAACTTCCTCCTTCCCTGTTCAGAGTGGGCTCCTGGATACTTACCTAGAACTTTAAGACTCTCAACCAGGCTTTCAACGTATTGAGATTAATTCCTTTTGCTCTTCGCTGCTCATTCAGTTTTAAGATCTCTGAGCATGAATACTTTTAATTCTCTCTGGCTCTTTCTCTACTGCTCTGATTGACAACACACAGTCTGACGTATCTGATGTTAATCCCCCACCTCCCTCCAGGTTTAACTTCCAGGATTTTGATGTAAGAGACAAGAATTTTGAAGACATTTGCAGGCCTAGTAAAAGCAAAAGGGTGGATTAAAAGCAAGTATGAGGTGGAGAAACTTTTCATTAAACAAAACTCAACCTTTCAGGTGAGTTCATTGGCACAACTTTTCTGGCTGGCAGCTTGACAATTTTTAGTAACTGCCAAATAAAAATGCATAATTTTTGGTCCTAAATTTCACTTACAGGAATTTATCTCAAGGAAATAGACAGATGCGCAGGGATGAGTCTCTAAGGATTTTTATAAGAGGAAAGAAGTAGAAAGTCTAAATGCCCATTGATACTGCTCTGCCTGGTACTCTGTCCCCCAGTAGCTGGGCACAAGCTGCATTTCCCAGCCTCCCCTGCTATGAAATGTGGTCATGTGACCAAGTTCTGTCCAATGGGAGGCAAGGAAAATGTTGAGTGGCATTTTGGAAGCCCCCTTCCACAATGGCTTATTTCTGTCACTTGTCTCATTTTTTATTTGTCCCTTCCTCTGACCTGGGATGTGCAGGTGATGGGTGCCACTTTGGGCCATGAGGATTAGGTTCATTCTTAGGGGTGGCAGAGTCTCTGCTGAAGGGAACCCTAGGTCCCTGACACGTCCAGTTTTCTGTGAGAGCTGAACTTCTGCTCAGCTGAGGTTATATTATCACTGATGGATCATTCAAAAAACTTTTCCTTGATAAAAAGCAGGAAATTTATTCAATACATTATGGTGCATCCACATATACAAGTGCCAAAAAGGGTAATGAGCTGTAGTTACTGATGTGTAACTATGGCTATAGCACATTGTTCAGCAAAAAGCAAGCATTATTCCATTTTAATAAAGTAAAAAAAATTGTGAACATGTGTATCTGTCTATATTGTCTGTAGGTGTTACTGATGTGCACACATTGAAAAAACCAGAAATGCTACACATCAAAATATTAATGCTGCTTAAGATGTCACATCAAGGCTGGGGTTTAGCTCAACTGGTAGAGTGCAGCTCTGTACTCTCTGAGGCTGTGGGTTTGATCTCCAGCACCACCAAAAAATGGGAGAAGGATGTGGCAACACACTCCTGAAGCAATCCCGAAAAAAATCAGCCATTGAAAACCCTATGAATAGTAGATAAACTCTGACATAGTGCCTATGTCGGAGAGAGTTTTGTTCTGCTGTGGACAGGGTCGCTAGGAGTTGGACCCAACTTGATGGCACCTAACAAAAACAAACAAAAATGATGTCACATTGAAGACGAAGCTGCACCTGATTCATACCATGATATTTTCAGTCACATCATATGGTTGTGAAAGCTGGACTGTGAATAAGGGAGATAGGAGAATTGATGCATTTGAATTATGGTGCTGGAGACAAATATTGAATATACCATGGACTGCCAAAAGAACCAACAGACCATCCTAGAAGTGCAACCAGAGTGCTCCTTGGAAGGAATGATGATTAAATTGCTTTTTATGTATTTTTGACATGTTTCAGGAGGGACCAATCCCTGGAGAATGACATGATGTTTGGGAGAGTGGCAGGTCAACAACAAAAGGAAGACCCTCAACTAGATGGATTGACACAGTGGCTGCAACAGCGGGCTTAAGCATAAAAAAGATAGTGTGTATGGCATGGTGTCAGGTAGTATTTCATTTTGTTGTACAGTTGGGCCCGACTTGATGGTACTTAACAACAAAAACATCTTTGGGTGGCATTTAGGTGTTTGTTCTTGAAGTTTCCCTCTATTTGAAACAACTTTTGAAAGTGTATGGATTTTATTATTAGAAAAAAAAAAACCCTCTACAATAATCGAGGAACACTCTATCTCTCATTTCTGCTGACTAGAACTGGAGAAATGTGAGGTGCTTTTGCAGGCATCACCTCGCTTTTGCAGAACATGACCTTGTAGATCCGTTTTGCAAGCCAGCTGTGCCTTCTGTTCCCAGTCCCTGTTCCTGCCCTGAGGTCACATAGATGCTGAGCGTCCTTCACAGAGTCTGACCTGCATAGGTCAGTGGACGCGACATCCAGTGATACTCAGTACCCAGGAGAGCTGAGCAGATGGGATGCCACCTCTTCGGCTGCCTCTCATCTCAGAAAGCAAGAAATAGCTCTGAGGCAGGTTCTAAACTGCCACAAGGTTGGGAGGGCGCTTCCAATTTCTAACTCTGTCTTTTTATTCCAACTGGTATATTTGGAGGAACAAAATACACAAAGAATTCTAGCCATGCCCAACAACTTTGCACCAGTCAGCATAATACCCGAAAACATTAAGATAAAGCTTGTGACCTTGATGAAGGGGGCGGTCTTTCATGCTGTTCGCCATCCTGTGTAGGAGGAGATTTAACGAAAATCATTCCGAAGACATTTGGTTTGGTATAAAACAAACACATGATTTCAGATCACAAATAATAATATAATCTTACTTTAAAACTAAACATTAAAAAACAACCTGGCATCACATTCTCTTTCAATTCTGGGTAAGTCTGAATTCCTGATGCAGGGTTTGGGTAAGAAAGCTTTTATGATATTGGTCTGGTGCTATAGGTTGTCACGAGGATTAAAGATGCACAATTGGTTAGCTCACTGGAGAGGCACACAAGGCTCTTGTCTTTAAACTTGTCCTAGAAGGCAATGTTGACAAGTCCATCCTGTGGGTCCTAGTGCTAATGCCCAGGAGGGTGGAAGTTCAGAAGAAACTGGGGTCCCTGTCTCTGAACATGGCACATTGTGGGAGGGTCAGAGAACGTGAACAGCTTCTCACTGGCCCTGTTCTCTGGAGTGAAGATTCCAGAAGCATTGCTTGAGCATCTGCTTTGTGCCAGGCACTGTGCTGGGCCCTGGGGGCCATGGGGGCACCAGGCCGACCTGTCCCTGTCCTCATGGAGCTATGTGGTAGGGAAGGCTGATGGATAGTGGAGATGTGAAGTGCAGGTGAACAAGAACTGGCAGACAGTGGTCAGTGTCAGGAAAGAAAGAAATGGGGCATTGTAGGGATACAGCCTAGAGAGGCAGCCTGCCTTGTGGTCTATCTGGCCAACTTGGAGGCTTAAGACTTGTTTCCAGGGCAAGATGCACCCCCCTCCCCCAGTAACCTCTAACCTGCATCCTAGGCCTTTTAGGCATCGAGCTCACCAAGATAGCTCTGGCATCCAACTACCCTCCTCAAACCCCTTTTCACCTGATTGGCTACTAATCAATTACCCAAAGACCCCTGATTGGATAGTTAAGGAACATCCCCTGATTGGTTCTCCTTTCAATGCCTCATTTGCATTCTTCCCCTGATAGGTTAATACCCAATCACCCCATATTATCTGGCAGTCTCTGATTGGTCTGATAGGTTGTCATGAGGATTAAAGATGCACAATTGGTTAGCTCACTGGACAGGTACATGAGGCTCTTGTCTTTAAACTTGTCCTAGAAGGATAAGGATATATAAGCACAGTGCACAGAGCACTCAAGGCCTACTCCATCGACCTCCTAGAGACAGAGAGAGAGACAGATGAGAACTACAATAAAGAGCAGTTTATAGAAGAGCACTTGAAGTTGGTGTCCTCCTTTGAGCTGTGAGCACTTGGAACTGTGAGCATAAACCTCTGAGCTATCTTCTGGGACTGGCAGAGTATCTCTCGGGAGGTGTGCCACTCCATCAGCACTTGACTCACCAACCAGCAGTGGGTCTTCCACTGTGGGGTTCAACTCATGACCAGAGCAATACGGCTGGAGCGGTTCCCAGCAGCAGGTGACACCCCACAGGGCACGTGGCCGATTGTGACTCTTCGGGGGCAACTTAGGTGGCAGCGGGGGGCTTCTCTGAGGCCTCAGGGACCAGAGGAAGTAGCTGTGAGAGGGCGGGGCTCAAGCACAGCCTGCAGATGTCTAAAAGAATTTGCTTTAAATCCATAGCTGGCATTTTTACGTTAATTCTAAACATGCGTATTTCCACCATCCTTGGAAAGTCAGAATGTCAGCCTGGCGGGGCCCACATTCTGCTGGATTCTGGGTTCTAGGAGGTGAGGTCATGGGCTTTTTGCCTCTCCAACATCCATCCCAGAGTGGAGTTGTGGGGCTGCCGACCCTGGGCTCTCCTGGGCCACATCTTGGCTCAGATGATTTGTGATGACCTCCCAAACAACCTTGAAACCTGGCCTCAGAGTCAGCTTGTGGGGAAACCAGAACTAAGCCAGAATAGAGGGCTTGGCCGTGGTCTCCTATCAGACTCTGTGATGAGCGGGTGTCAGTATTTCCCCCTGTTGGAGTGGATTTGCAAGACTGACAAGGCACAAGCCACTAGCAGACTTCTCCAGGGCGATGCAAGGAGCATTATAGAGGCACTGACCTGCAGGACAGAGGTGGCGGGGGAGCGAGCATGGAAGAAGAGGCAGTGAGGAGGGCAAGGGGAGGGAAGGGGACAGGGAAAACAGCAGTATGACAGAGGGGGCTGAGTGGCTGCTGCTGGACTCCAAGAAGCAGCTTGGCTGCTCTACTGAGTCAGGAGCCACCGGACTCAGAGACAGCCCTGTCCACTTAGTGAGCCCTGGGCCTAACATCCCTGCTGGGACATGGACACAGCCAGGAGGCAGAGGGGACATTCAGTTCTCATCCCAGATGTGCAGAGCCTGGAAATGTGCATGTAACTTCCACGTGCACACTCACATGCACATACTCTCACGTGTGCACACTCACCCACCCACACCCATGCACGCACACCCACATGTTCCATGTGCACACTCACACTTGCACACCTGCAGGTGCACACTCATGCATAGATACTTCACTCATGCGGATACCTGCTCATAGACACATACAGTACACACGCTCACACAGGCACACACAAGCTCACACACATGTACACATGCTTACATGAATATTCATAATGTGCTTTCACACGTGCACTCAGACACACACTCATGCACACACCGCCTCACACCCTTATTGGTGGGCAAGTCTAGCATCGTTAAAATGCCAGCCACCCTTGTGCCTCCTCCCAGAGCCGGATAGGACCTGCCTGTCACAGGAGCCTCAGGCCCTGGGTAACCCCAGTGGCTCCTCACTCGCTCTCCATGGCAACCAGCCAGGCACCTGTTTGTCAGATTAAAGCCTCTGGGCTGACGTGATCTCTCATGTGAATTCACACAGATCAGCAGCTCACTGCTCCACACTCCCGTTATGTGAGGCAGGGGTCCAAATCAGATCCGCTGTGGGTGCACCTGTGTGCGTGTGTGCATGCATGTATGCATTTGTGTTTGTGTGTGGTGAGCCTGGCAGTTAGGATGAGGTGGGGGAGAGGCAATGAAGCACAGCCAGTAGTAACTGACTTTTGGCTGTTGATTGCTTTCACAGTGCTTAACCTTGAAAATGAACCTGGAAGACACCTGGCGAGTTCTCTAGTCTCCCTGGTAGAACGTGGGACGGAGAAAGATGCACCTGGAATTCCCACCCCACCTGCCATCGCTGGGGAAATGGAGGTTCAGGGCCGAGCAGGAGACTCTTGAGACTAGGGCCATGGAAACCAGACTCAGGGCGGAGGCTCCAGGCTCTGCCCTCCTCGCCCTCACCTTCTGGCTGTGGAACGCAGTGGGTGGTGGGCGAGGGGAGGTGGAGGCCCCCCAGGCTGGAAAGAAATGGCCAGATTGGGCTTCTCCCTCCATACAGGGACTCCAGCCCACACCCGAAAGGACCTGACAGGTGACAAAGCGAGCAGCCAGGCATCCCAGCAGGAACAGCCAGGCCAGAGTGATTCCACCAGCCAGACCTGGGCCTCACAGATCCCAGATCCTCCTCCAAAGGCCAGGCCCGTGGGGTGTCACAACAGTTTCTCATCATAGCAGGGGGAGCGGCCCAGGCAGGGAAAGGGGCTTCCTGGGTCACACAGCTGGCAGGTGACGGACAGCCCAGCACAGGAGTGTGGGTGGCCAACCCTGAGCCTCCGTGTGGGTGACAGTGGGAAGGGTAGAGACTGTGGCACCTGGACAGAATGAGCCGACCCCAGGGCCAGCTGGGGCTTTGCTGCACCGTCACTGCTCTGGGGGGTGTGGCACTGGAGGCTCCGTCCACCGAGCCTGAGTCAAGGTGTCCAGTTGTCAAGCAAGGCCTCTGCCTTTGCACGGTGATACTGGATTCACGCTTTTCAAAAGTCTCCAAGAGGGACAAACCAGGCCCACCTGCCAGCTGGTCAACTTTGGAACCTGAGTCACAGTGGCCCTTGAGCCACAGGTGGAGAGGATGGATCATTCCAGAGTTGGGAGCACCACGGGCATGCGAGGTGGGGCTGACAAATGATGAGGTGGGGACGCTTCCTCGGAGAACTGAGACCTGCCTCGGCCAAGCTTGCAAGGTCAAGGGGACCCTGAGGGGCTCATGACGTTCAGGACACAGAGGTCAGAGGAAGCCCTTCACCCCGCTTCACCTGGGCGGCCCAGGATGAGGAACGAGGGGCACAGGGAATGAGACGGGACACGGCCCTGTCTTGTGTGGACAGTGGCGTCCATTTTCCTGGGCTGTCCTGGCTGCTGGACAGGCAGACCACTGGGCCTGTGTTTCCACACGGCCACTAGCTGAAGATGGGGCTGGTGTTGTGGCCAAGGCCCTTCCCCTGGCCCTGTGCATGTCCTCTGATCCCAGGCCCAGAGGGATTTCAACCCCCTAACCCCAATGCAAAGCCTCCCTCAGCCTCACTCAGGCAAAGATGTAGATTTCAGGACACCATCCTTCTGCCCCAAGGGGCAGAGCTGACCCCTGCAGAGTCTGGGAGGGAGGCCCCACAGCACTGTCCTCCTCATGATGGCTTCTCTCCTTAAAGAATGCCAAACTTCCAAAGAATGCCAGGTGGCAGGTTTTGGCATCTGATGCTCTGTGGGGACCGAAGCAGTCATCTTTTGTAAGCTCTGATGGGGAACAACCGACTGCTGTCCTTTAATTAGGAGGGACTTGCGAGGCTATGGCTTCCTGTGGCCTCTGTGAGCATCCGTGAAATTGGCCTGTGGTCTGTAGTTCAGTGCAGACTGCCAGAGGCCACTGAGGCCAAAGGGGTCCCCGCCCCCACCCTGGCTTGGGAACAGAGTCCAAAAGAAATCGCCAAACAGCTGGGCTCGAGGCTCTGGTAGCCCCTCAATCTGGCAAAGTCTCTTGTGCAAAGTGCTTCCTCAGGCTGAAGTGGGGTGCGGCTCTGCAAGTTCATAGGCACCCACTCTGTTCCTGGGCCCATCTGGGGCTCCTGCTCGCTCATGGTGGGGGCCATGTTGGAAGCAAGGCTGCCCCATTAGCGAGGCCTCTCTTCCTCTTCTGCCTTGTTAAAAATGGTCGTCACATGGAGGTCTGGAACCCCAGTGTCCAGCATGATGGAGCAATGGGGGTTCTGTTTCCTCTTGCGACATCAGGATGGGGCCCCCAGTTGCATCTCCAGCTCCCTCCTCCGCCTCACCCAAGGTGCCCAGGGGCTGGGGGCCCAACCCCCAGGATGCAGTGCAGGACCCAAGGGTACAGACGGCAGACGGCTGGGCCATCCCTGTCCCACAGGGCCCAGAGTCCACAGAGGGAGGCACCACCGCTGGCTGCAGAGTCCACAGCAGGGCGAGGGGACACTGAGGATGTGGGATTGTGGACAGGCATTGTGGCCCCTGGCAGGAAAGGACGGACCTTGACATGGCCGCCCAAGGGAGCTGGACCACCATCTTCTCTCCCAGCTCCCCTGGCCCTGAGGCCTCAAGAGGAGGAATGGAGTCTCTGTCTCTTGCTTTGTCTCCTCAGTCTCTGCTGAGTCAGTGTCACAGCCTGGGGGACAAGATGCTGTGCTCACCCCTTCCCCACCCTGCCCATGCCTTGCCTGTGAGCTGGGTCACCGCTCCTGGCCGACAGCGTCTGGGTGGCAGTGACGGCTCAGGTGGCTTTGAGGGCTGAGTCCCCATACAGAGCGCCCACCCTGCCCTGCGGCACCAGCCCTGGCCCTGGGTGGAGAGGGACAGGCTGGGGAGGGCCAAGGCGGTGTCATCTCGCCTCCTCCCTGTGCTCCTGTGACTCCGAGTCTGCACCCCGAGCCCTGCTGCTTCTTGCTGTGTCCCATCAGAAGCCCCGGTGACACCCCTTGCTGTCCATGGTGCTTCAGCCTGGCCACCAAGGCCAGCACAGGCCTCTCAGGTCTGCCCCCTCCCCACCCCTGGTGGGAACACATGGCTGTCAGAGCACAAGCCGTGTGTGAGGGCCCCCGATGCACCCTGGAGACCCCTCCAGCTGTCTCCTCTGTCCTCTGCTGTCACCAGCCTGGCGCTTTGCATGGACGCGTTCTGCTCCCTTCATGGGCCAGAAAACTAACTGGCTCAGAGCCCAGGAGGGGCCAGGGCTGGGCTGGGGGTGCTGGAACCCGAAAGCCTGGCATGAGAGCATGGAGTCAGAGGGTAAGAGGGGAAGCAGGTTCAACAGGAGCATGGCAGGGGCAGGCAGCAGGCAGGGCTTTCTCTTGAGTATCACTAGGCTGCCATTAAACCTCTGGTCTCTGGCTCAGGCCCCAGGAAAGTTAGTTGAACTCCCAGTACCCCGGACTCGCGTGTTGATCAGCCCTTCACATGTCAGTGCTGATGTCTTGGTGTTCTGGCTTTGCTTTTTTGGAATTCTTGGCAACTTCTTGTACTTTTCCACCCAAACAATAGCAGTAGACAATATGTACAGTCTGCCAGGCATTAAGCTAAATACATCGATTCATTCAGTCCTCAAGACAGCCCTATGAGATTGGCACCGTTATTATCCCCGTTCCATAGACAAGGAAATAGGCACAGAAAGGTTAAGCAACTTGCTCGAAGCCACCCAGTTAGTATGTGGTAGAGCTGGGATTGGAACCTAGGCAGCCTAGCTCCAGAGTCTGTGCCCTTAACCACTCACCGTAGGGCCTCTCAAATAAGTCCTTCTATGTAGAGACAGAGGGGCTGGGATTTAGCTCAGTGGGTAGAACGCTGCACTGCAGTCTCTGAGGTCCCAAGTTCAATTTCCAGCACCACAAAAGTGGGAGAAGGGCCTGGCAATCCCCTCCCAAGGTAATCCCGAAACAGACAGCCATTGAAAACCCTATGAGGGTCGCTATGAGTCGGATACCGACTCGATGGCACCTAACAACAACAACAACAACGTAGAGACAGAAGTAAGGGAAGTAAGAGGGAAGTAAGTTTCCTGGGGGTCCCACTGCAGGCTGCAAGAAGGCTGGGGTGGCTGTGACTCTGGTTCCACCCTTGCTGTTGTCCCTGCTAGGAGTCCCCACCTCTGGCCTTCTCCCAGCATCTGTGCATCCTCCTCTTTCAGGACCAAGGTGAAATGCCCCTCTGCCTCCCCACGCCTGCCTGAGCCCACCCACCCCACGCTCCATCACTTCACCTGGTGAAACATCTCCCCAGCACGTCCCACAATCTGACAGTGTCTCGAATGTCACTTGGCTCTCTTGCTCATGGTGTGTCAGGTCCGTGGGTGCAGAGGCTGGGACACACTGCACCCCAGGGCCTGGAACAGCACCTGGCTCAGAGCATGTGCTCTACATGCAGCTCAGAGTGAGCAGGAAGCACCAGGAGGCTTTGAGAGGCTCCACGATGGCCCGGCCCACCCTGCTCAGGGACAGAGGGAGCACCGGGGGTGGGGGATGGTGTGTCCTCAGAGCTGTGCACCTGACCACTGGGAGGCACTACCACGTCCTGGGCACACGTGACGTGGACACATATGGCACACATCACCATGAACCCCCTTGACCTTCCAGCGAGAGGGAAGCTGTCTGTGCCTGAGACTTAGCTCAGTCTCTGCTGGCCCCGCTCAACATGGCCCCACCTCAGCAGGCATGGCCTGAGCCCTCACATGGGGGTGGGAACAGGAGGTGGCATGTGGAAGGCTGGAACCGTGGGCGGCTGCTCACCCAGCCAGGACAGCATCTCCACCCTCCCTTTGCATTCAGCTTCCCCTTCTGGAAGAACGTCCCTCTCCAGGTCAGGAGCTGTGGGCCGGAGCTCAAGGTGGGTTAAACCTGGGAGGAGTTGCTTCCCTTGTCACACCCCAACTGGGGCTGTCCCTTGTCCTGTCCTTAGGAGCCGACGTCTGAGTGCTGAAGACCAGAGCGGGACATGGCAGGAAGGCTTGCTGCCGGGAGAGGCGTGTGGGCACCCTCCACAGGGTCTTGCTGGGGGTCTCCTTCCAAACCTAATGGATCCCTCCCCTCCCTGTTGCTTTGATTGTAGAGGCTCCAGGAAACACGCGTGTGGTGACGTCATGTCACAGGTGGACACTGGCGAGGCTCATTCCCAGGAGCAGCTGCTGTAGCAGGACCCTGCTGCGCTGGGGTTTGGGCTGCAGGACAGAGGGCCTGTGTTCTGCCCTCTAAGAGGTGACTTCTGAAGAGTCCTGAGCCCTGCTGTCTGCTGTCCTTGTCTCCGTGACAAGAAGGACAGTCTTTCCCTGTGCTCTCGTGTTGGGGGCATCTAGGCTATGGGACACAGGGCACATTGTGGTGTGTGGGGCTGCTCCACACCTGTGAATGATTCTGAGCGTCTGACCTGTGGCTCTGACCCCCGAGTGTGCCACACCTGTCTCCAGCTACCTTGCTGCAAAGGCAGAGGCCTTTGCAGCCAGCACTGCGCATTACTGCGGGATCTCCGCCGAGCCTCTTGTTTGGATTACACTGGTTTCACGGCAGGGTTTTTGGTGTTCTTTGAGCCCCTTCAGGATACACCTTACTCAGACTGTGGGTTTTAAACTGTTTTGAACATGATCCAATGTAAGAAGTGCAATTTACAACACAAAGTAGTAAGACAAGATATTAAGAACATGATATTATTTTTTCCCGTGGGGACATACTTGGTTTATTCTATTCTATTCTATTAATCCTACTACTCTATTCTATTCCACTCTTTTCTACTCCTTCCACCCCATCTGACCCCATCCTGTCTCACCCCATCCCATTCCATCGTAGAAATACTGCTAAAGCTGTGCTAAGCACATTAGATAATCCTCAGCTGCATCGCTGGGTACCTGCAGTTCCTGGTTCCTGGCAGAAGGAGTATTTGGTCTTTGCCTTTGCCCATGGGCGATGACTTTGTTTGCTTATTTATCTCTGAGGCCCTAGTGTGAGCATCTGTACTTTCCATAACCACTCCATAAGCGCCTCTGGCCTGGCTGGCTCTGTGTCTAGGTCTTCTTTTGATTTTCTCCTGTTTGATCCTCAGTGTCTGTGTTTGCAGCACTGAGTGCTCAGGAAGCGGTGACCTGGCCAGTCAGCAGTGGAATATCTGCAGGCCACAAACCTCAGGACTCAGAGACGTGGCGTACTTATAAAAAGCCTCGCCCGGAGGACAGTGCCACGGCTGTGTGTGTGTGGGAGGCCCGCCCCCCACAGAGGTTCCAAGCCATCTTGAGGGTTAGATTTACACGCAAGCCTGAGTTGTTGGGAATGAACAGTGTTATCTGAGCTAGTCATCTCAATGAGTAAGTAGAGATAAACGTCCTTTAATGCCTGTATGTCCCGTACAGAGAAGAATTGTCCTGTGCAAAATGCCAAGCATGTCCCCTGCTGATTTGCTCTGATCTAGAGCGACGGTGACAGGAAACAGGTTGGCAGGGACGTCTGCTTTGTGCTAAGTTCCCTTCTTTCCAATATTGGGGTCGCCAGGTTACAAAGCAGGAGGCCCAGGCAGAGACCTCCTGGTGCTGGCCAGTCCCATGTGTCCAGGAGCACCCTTGGGCTCTGGGTGGATGGGATGCGCCAAAGGCAGCCTCGGGTTCCATGGAGAGGGCGCTGGGCTCCTTCTGGGTAAGTCCGCTGCTGTCCCACCCTGACATGTCATTCTGATTGCTGCCCAGCCGCAAGAATTGTGTCTCCTTCCTGAGACACATCTCTGGGACTCAGCTTTCTGGTCGGGTTCCCCAGGAACAGGGGTGATGAGACACTGTCAGCCTGCTGCCACCTTCCCACCTCAGAGAGCAAGAAGATCCTCCCCGCCTGGTTTCAACAGCAGGGCCATCTGCTCCTCCCAGGTGCCCCTGGCTCCACCCAGCGTCGCGTGCTCAGAGGCTCAGCCAATGGCCCTTCTCCCCCAACATCCAGCCCATTAGTGAGGCCTCTGGACCCTGCTCCTCCTCTTTCCCCTGTCCTGCCTCTTTCCAACTCCAGCTACCCAGAGCAGCCAGGGGGCTCAGAAGAGAATGCAGCCCACGTGTGTCTCACTGCTCACATCCCTCCCCAGCACCTGCAGTCCCCTGCGGGTTCATCCCCTGTAGGTTCTGACTCTTTCCTTCGTCCTCTTCCCGTCCCTAGAACCTCTCTATTAGAGCCACTCTGGCCTTGCTCTTTCCTGAGCACTTGGGCTGTTTGCTCCAATGACCCCACCTTCTCCGTCCTTGGTTCTTGGCACTTTTAGCTAACCATTCATCCTGGGCCTCAGCTGAACAGGGGCCTCCTCCTGGAGGTCTTCCATGATTATGCCATCACAGGGGCCCTGCCTCTAGAGTGTTGCAGCACCCTTGTGTGTCCTCCTCATTGTGCAGATGAGGATGATGTAATTGTCACATCTATCTGCCACCCCCCAAATGCCACTGAGCCAATGTTTGACAAGTGTCGAGAGATTAGGGGGGACAATATGCAGTGGAGAACAGGGCGCTCCTGGTACAGAGGAGGGTGTGGTTGCTTTGGGCGGCTGCCCTGAGAAACGACCAGCCTTGGTGACTTAACACAGCACAGATTCACTCACCTCCCATTCTGGAGGACAGATGTCTGCAGACGTGTCCCTGGCAAGTGTCGGGTGTGGGCAAGGCTGGTTCCTGCTGGGCACGCTGAGGGGACAATTGTGTCCTTGCCTCTTTAGCTTCCAGTAGCCCCCCTGGGCCTCCACCCTCAGAGTGCATTGCCCAGCTCTCTGCCTCCAACGTCACCTCCCTCTGTGATGCTCAGCCTCCTGCCTCCCTCTGACAGGGACACTTGTGATGACACTGGGCCCTTGATAACCTGTCCCAGGTCGTTCACTTAATCCCACCTGCAAAGCCCCCTTGCGAGTACACTTCACAGCCGCAGGTTCAGAGATTCAGATGGGGCCGCGCCTGGGAGGCCATCGCTTGACCACAGCAGAGCGTGGCTGGCCATTTTAAGTGGCATGGTCAAGGAAGATTCCCTGGGAAGCCACCCTTTGACCAAAGACCTGGGGACACTGAGGCAGGGGGCAAAGGTGGCATCTGGCACGGGGCCCTCCAGGTTCAGGGACATCAAGTGCAAAGCCAGCAACAGGTGTGCACCTGGCATGTTCCAGGAGGGCAGGGAGGGGAGCAGAGCTGGGGGCAGTAGGTGATGAGGTGAGAGAGGCCATGGGAGCAGAAGGTGCAGGGCCCTGTGACCACTGTAAGACTTGCAGTTTTACCCTGAGTAGATGGGAGCCATGGAGGGTTCCAAACAGAGGAGCGTCAGGACTAGACCTAGGTTTTGCCAGCTTTGCTCTGGCTGCTGGGTGGAAAATAGGCTGCTGGGACAAATGTAGAAGAAACGAGGTCTCCTGGGAAGCTTTTTCAATGACCCAGTGTGAGGCAACTGTGGCTTGGGCCAGAGGCAGTGATGTGCCTCGCAGATCCCCTCAGGACCAGGTACACGTTCCCACGCTGCCAGGAAGCCAGGCCATGGGGGCTTACTGCTCACACCTTCCCCAGGAAATGCCCCTGGCCAACAGGAGCTGCCCAGCCCTACATCACTCTTCCTGGCAATCACCAGCTTCTGAAGACTGGTGAAGACTGAAGTGTGAAGGTACGGCCCCCCGCCTCTATTCCTCTCAGCTCTCAAGACCCCCTCAGCTCCAGAGCCTTCTGGAAGACCAACTGCAGGTCATGCCTGATGTGTGTCTGTTTATTTTTGTAGAGTCTCTGTCTACATTAACCACTTGTTTTCAAAATGCATTTCAAGATTCTGGGGCCTGGATGAGGTCCAGGAGTTTATCCATGATGGGACAGGATCCTGGCTAGAAGAGAGGCCCTTATGCCGTGTGCTGTCCCAGCGGCCCATGAGACGTGACTTTGGGATGTTCTCTTCCTGGTCAGGCTGTTCCTGTATGTGAAAAAAAATTGAACAAATCAGATGCAAACCAGCACATTCCCATGTAGAAACTACCAGAATTAAGTAATTGGCCACTCACGTCCCTGTTCATCCGTGTAACAAATAACGATTGGGCACCTTCGGCCACAGCTGCTGTGCTAGCTGCCTGGACACGGCAGTGAACACGATCTGTTCTCAAGAAATTCCAGCAACAGGTCACTTCAGCTGGTGGAAAATGCAGGAGAGGAGGTAGACTGGGTGAGGGGATAAAAAGGTCACTGGGTGGGGGCAGTGTTCTCTTCTGAGGAGGTGATGTGGGCTGAGCCCAGGGTAAGAAAAGGTTGCCAGGGGTGAGCTGAGAGAGCAGTGGGCTGGGCGGAGGGAGCAGCAAGTGCAAAGTTCGTGAGGAGGAAACAGGCCCAGAGAATTGAATGGCCAGCCATGAAGTGTCTAAGGAGCAGGGAGGGTGGCAGGAGATGAGGCTGTAGAAACACTTTAGGAATTGTCAAATGGGACAGAAGGAGACAGGAACAGTGGTCATTTTGTGGTAATGACTGGGGTTTTTGGTCGTCTGTTTTTAAAGTGTCCTTCCCTTTGACTCCAACCTGGTGCTCAGGAGACAGCAAGTCGGCCCATGGTTCTGCCTGGGGAAGAGTTCCCACCTCCTCCCTCCCCCATCAGCCCAGGGAAGCACGGGCTCTGATGGCCACACCATTGCTCTCTGTTGATGAGGTGATCACAGACCCGTTAAAATCCATCACCCGACCAGAATCAGACCAAAGAGCTACAAGAGCCCTGGGTCCCAAGGGCTGCTGGCCATTGTGGCCCCACGCTGTGCATTGTTTCTTCATTACAGAATTAAGGCACCACTCAGGAACTTTCCTCTCTAAACACAGGTAAATAAAACATGATCTCTCTATGGAAAAGGGATCCTGAAGGAACTAGGTGGTTAACGGTGCCAGCTTTTGGGGTAATGATTTCCACACTCTCTGGTTTGTGTAACACCTTATACTTTCCAGAAACATTTTCTCACCCCCAAATCCATTTGGCCTCACGGAACATGTAGAAGGTATTTATATGTTGTGTTGTCGTTGTTAGGTGCCGTAGAGTCAGTATCCGACTCATAGTGACCCTGTATACAACAGGAGAAACATTTTTGTCAGTGCTTCTCTGCTGCTTATAGGGTTTTCAATGGCTGATTGATGTTTGGGAGTGGGTTGCAGGGTCCTTCTCCCAAGCCTACAGCACCTGGTGTTCCCAGGTGGTCTCCCATTCAAGTACTAATCAGGCCCAATCCTGCTTAGCTTCCGAGATCTGAAGGGATCGGATGCCACAGGGTTACAGCTGCAGGCTTTATATGTTGTACATATTGATAATTCTTCCCCCAACCTAATGAAGCAAAAAGGGAAAAGGAAAGAGAGAATGGCTGCCGACACTCTGTGGTGCACATCTTCTAGGAGCCCAGGGAACTCTCATCAGTGTTCTTCGCTTGTCTCGTGTTTCACCCCTTCCTCTCTCCACGGTGCCTGTTTGACACTGTAATTGCTTCTCCTCTTCCTCCTCCCTCATTCAGACATACGTGCTAGGTGGCGGCTGCTTTTGGCCACCCAGCATCCATTCTCTTTTTTGTGGTTGCGCAGCCTTGGTTTCATTCTAGGCAAACAGTTCCTCCCCACTCCAGTTCGTGGGGCGCGGGGGGGTAGGGGTGGGGGAGCTGACCTCATTAGTTTCCAGCCCTAGCTTTGGCCTCCTGACCCAGGCCTGGACAATCAGTCTTTTCTCCCTCTCCACCCCTGCTCCTGTAGGTCAAAGTGATTCTTGGATGGCCAGCGAAAGTCAGTGCCCAGATGTGGTTTGATTTATTGGAAAGAACACCTCACTCTACTACAGACTTGTTTCTGTCAGGATGCGAGCCAGCCACTGAGCAGAGTTCTTGCCTAAGTGTGAGGCCAGTGCAGAGGAAAACAGAGCCAAGAAACAGGGGGAAAACATTAAAAAAATAAAAATAAAAAGGAAGCCTTATAGGCACGAATTGAGCTGCTGGATCCAGCCATGCCCGAAGCCGGTGCCCTTAGAGCAGGTTTTCTCCACCCCAGGACTATTAACACTTTGGGCTGGGTAATTCCTTGTGGTGGTGGTGGTCCTGCACGTTGTTGCATGTTTGACAAAGTCCCTGACTTGTACCCACTAGATGCAGTAGCATGCCACCCCCACCCTCCCATTAGAATAACTAAAATGAATCCAGATGGTGCCCAGTGTTCTTGGGGGACAAAAGTGCTCTTAGTTTAGGCCAGGGGTTCCAAGACTGCTCAGAAGTTATGGGGGTCAATAAATGTCCTTCTTTGCTTAATCTTGTTTGAGTTGGATTTCTGTTCTTGCTGTCTGCAAGGGGCTTTCTGCCCAAAGGAGGGCCGTAGCTCTGAGAGGGAACTTCCTCTGAATTGCCTATTATCTATGGTGTGAGAAAAAGCCTCCACGTTAGCCAGGCCCATCTGGGAGAAGTGTGTGGGGAGGAAGAGTCCAGTGAGGGGTCACATGTATGGTATGGAGGGGATAGGGGAGGAAAAGATGGACTACCATGCTTAGGGAAGACTTCCTGGAGGAGGTGAGCATATACCTTGCAGGAGTCACAGGGCGGGGAGGAGTGTGCATGTGCCTGTGTGTACCTGTGAGCATGAGCTCGGTGGAACATGTTGGAGTGTTGGTGTACCCTGTCTCCACAGAAGGCCTTGGTTGTGTGGCCAGAGGGGCCTGCAGCCAGGCTCAGGATGGGGTTGCAATGGTCAAGCAAGAAGATGAGGCCCATGACATGACGGAGGATGGGGGTAAAAGCAGAGACACATTCGATGGGGACAAAAGGAAGAGCAACCAGGGTACCCGCTGATCAGAATGTAGACCACAGTGACGATGTGACACCTGCCACCGAGGAGCCCTCAAGAACGTAGCCAGGTGGCTTTACCATCCACAGCGGAGTTCAACTGGGAGGCAGAAAGTCTGGTTTGGTGATGAGGAGCCGTCCCGTGACAGCCTCTGGGGGAAGGAGGAGGAGTGGGTGCTGCTCGGGGCCCCTCCTGCCAAGCCTCCTACCTGCCATTCCAGGAGGGTTGTAAGACCTTCTGCTGAGACCTCAGTGAGGCACCTTCAGGCCCAGCCTCCATGGGGCCATGAGGCCAGGTGCAAGACTGCCAGGGTGCCACAGCAGACACACTCCCTAGAGTTACCATAGAAGGAAGGGTGATACTAGTTGGGCGATTACAAGGGCATTTGGCCACTGTGATAACAGCCCCAAACACCTCTAGGTGATCGATCATCTGGAAAAATGGAGGAAAATATCACTTACCTGTGGAAATTTCCAGACAGTCCCAAAGACCAAAAGGTCGGCCTTTTGGAGAGCAAAGGCCCAAGATTTTGGGGGGTGTTTTGTGTGGCTGCAGCAGACCAGACATAAAAGTTCAGAGAGTTACAAAGCTGACTTTTGTCAACTTCTGAGCAGAGCAGGGTGGGGCTTCCCTGGGATCACAGATGAACTGTGAATTCTCCCTGGAAACCCTCCCCTCTCTGGAGGCCCCCCATGGAGACCTTGTGTGCCCCAAGGATGTCACTGGGACCTTGACGTGTTGCGGTTCCATCAGAGACACCCTCACACAGGGAACTTTCTGGCCACAGTGGCTCAAGGTGGCCTGGTTCTGAAGGTGTGAGGCTGACCCCACCCTAGATCTCAGAGAGAACACAGAGAGAAGGAAAGGGGGGGACGGTGGCAGGTGGTTGGAAGGGTATGACATCGGGGCAGTGGCTCACTTGCGACCCAATTCCAATGCTCTGAATGGTACAGGAGCATCAAGAGTCTGGGCTCCCAACCCCTCCCCAACTCCCCCTCCCCGGGAGGCCCAAATTCACCATCTTTCATGAGGGAAAGACTGAGGGCCCCTAATCTCCTGTCCTCAGCGGAGTCCCCTAAATGCACCACTTTCTTGAGTTTGAAGGGTGTCCTGTGCCGAGCACAAAATTTCTAGGGGGAGGGGGCCAAAACAAGTGATTAAGATAAAAACTATTTTAATGCAACAGATTGAAATCCAAACCAGTATGAGAAACCCCACAAAGAACAAAATAGCAAAATTGTAACTAAAGCCAGAATTCATTGTTTTACCAGGAGCTAGAACTGAGATAATGCCTCTGATTTCTCGTTTGCTAAGCCAATAGTATTGTTAAAAGTACCATGATGAGATTTCTTGCTTATTAAAAAAAAAAAAGCAAACCCTAATAAGCCAACAATCCTGTGATGTTTTTCCTAAAGCAACTGAAGCAGATATTCAAAATATCGTATCATGTGAATAGGTATTAGGTGTGACTCATAGATGGGAATGCCCTATGTAGTTGACAACAGGAACAATAAAGACCTAACTCCCCATGCAAACCTTTTTGGGGTTTATAAATCCAGCCACCAGAATTCTCAAAAATTCTCTTCTTTGGGAGGATGCCAGTCAGCCTGTCAACTCTACTTCTTTAAGCCAGTTCTTTGCTCTGTCCCAAAGGATCCAGCTTGTGTCCTGCAGCATTCCAGAAGACAAGAGTGTTTCTCAGGTCTGCAGAAACCCAGAGAAGAAATCTCATTTTAC